>OMOX01050776.1:2962-13398 GCA_900312595.1 Guentherus altivela | reverse complement strand
CACTATGAAGGGTCATTTTATAATGTAGTCTTTTACTTTTGATACTGAAGTACATTCATTTGTCAATACCTTGGCTCTTACATAAGTTGAATAGTGATCAGAGGACTTTTACTAGAGTTCTGTTGTATCAGGTTAGTTCGACTATTAAAAAGGGAAAGGATTTGTGTCCTTTTTTCCGCCAATGGACATGGCACACTAGAGATGTCCTCCAGACTGTGGCGCGAGGGGGCTGCTTCACGTCTCCACCTGAAGAATGCTTATCCTCACATCCCCTTGGCACTACAATGCTTTGGTAATTGCACTTCGCATTCATGACCAGGCTTCCCAGCACACAGGGCGCTTTCCTCTCAGGCTCAAACACGTCGCAACTCTATTCCAGCACCTGGCTGATAGTTCACTCACACTCAGCTAGAATGCGGTGGTGATTGGGACCTGCAGTTGATGACATTAACGCCAAGTTGATGACAGCTTCCCGACACTTCCCCAACAGGTGGAAAGTATTCTTAGCCTCCTTCTACATTCTCAGGCTGGCAAGGGGGTTGCATACAGCAAGTGGAAAGAACGCTAGCAAGAGAACTCTGCGTCGCATCCTCGAGATCCAAGGGGATTTACATTTGAAGCCCAGGCGGGCTTCCCAGGAGTTCCTTTTAAAATCTATTCCCACATTCCTTCCGAAGCTGCTTTTCCCCAGTCATATCAACCGGGCTGTTCGATTGGCAGCGTTCAAACCTCCGCACCACTGAGAGACAACTGAGCACCTTTTTCTGGGTTGATGCACTCTTCCTGTATTCTAGAGGGGGCAGGAAAGGGTTTGGCTTGTCAATACAGAGAGGCCTGGTAGCTGGGTTGTGAATGCAAAACACTTGCCATTGGATGTCATTCCATGAGAAGTGTTTCCACACGGTGGGCTGCTTTGAAGGGCGTGCCACCTGAATGACATTATGCGCAGTGGCCTCGCAATGCCTGATTCCACAGAGTTAACGTATCTACCCCTCACCCGGGAGCAGCAGCTGTCTGTCCAGAACATCCAGCGGTGAAAAGGTGGGTTTAGATTCCTTGTGACCTTTTTGGTACACTTCATCCAGCGTGAAAGCACCACCTCTGGTAGTCAGGTAGAATGAAATAGAAGAGGTGCCGATGTAGCGACGGCCAGCCACCCGAGCCCTCACTTTGAATCTTGCCGAGAAGATACAAGGGATATACTCCAAGATGATGGAGGTTCTTGTACCGGAGGTAGGGCCTGCCTACGTCATCCCCCAGGTCACGTATGACTTTCTTTAAACCAGATAGATACTATCCATTGTGAAGCAATCCCTCTAGTGGTCAAGAAGTGCAAATGCGTAACTTGTTTTATGAACCACACATACGATACTAACCAATTAACAGTGCGGCAACATGCAATTTTGTAGCCTTTGTGTGGATCCAATGCTGGTATACCACCAAGTCCTGTGTTGTATGTAAAGTATTGAGCACTTTCAATTAAACTGTTGGGTTACTGTGCTGATGTTATGCTATTGTATACAATTATAAGCAGACTGGGGTTGTGTAAATCTTTTAGATGAACTGGATCATATAAATTTCCTGTCCGTCGCTATTTCAGTATCACATGGTGACTAACTCTTAACCCTTTGGCGATCTGGGCGAAACAATGCAGAATTACGTTTCAAATACTTACAAAGACAAAACAATGGTAGAATGTATTTGAAGAACTTGAAAACAGTGGTGTGCATTTCAAAGATGGGAAAGGATAAAATACTAACAGAATGTTTTGAAAAAGGTGAGGAGAACTTAAAAGGTTGGAGGATTGGTACATTTCAAAGATTTGTTTAAAAAACCCAACATAAAACAAAAATAAAACAGCAACGGAGAAATAATATATTTCAAAAAATTTGAAAGGGAGAAATGATCATGAAATATATTTGCATTTGCATTTATATGTGCATTTGAAAAAAGGGTGAGATGCACCTGTCTCCAGGTTACAGATTTATTTGACACGTTTCAGGCTTTTTAAGAGGAGCATTGGATTCAGACGGCTTCCTACACGTTCCTCCAGTCGATCCGATGAATTAGTCAAAAGGATTCCCAGATATTTTAGTTTTTCAGCCATGTCCAACCCTGCAACCTGATCTTATTTATGAAGAATGATGTCTATGCAGTGAATATATAGGGCGTTGCTATTGTCTGTTTGGAAAATGCATTTAATTGTGGGGAGAAATCTCTGGGTGCGTGACAGAATGTCTTTGTTCTACTGGGTTTCGATCGAGAGAGAGAGAGAGAATTTCCTCTGATCCCCTTCCTTCCCCTTCTCTCCTTTCTCCTTCTTTCCTAAACACACTGCTGGCAGTGTTCCTTCTCTCTTCCTACACACACACACACACACACACACACCACATCTTTGTGCCTTTTCATCCCATCTCCTGGTGGTGTCATGCTCCTTTTCCTTCAGTTTCTCCACCAGCCATTCCTTTTTACGTTATGTTTTGTTGCCCTCCGGGGTAAATAGTCCCGAATTTGTAACGTGCTCTGAGACGATGTCAATTTGTGAAAAGCGCTATACGAATAAAGCTTGATTTGTTGATTGAGGCCGGGCAATATGAAGACAAATTTGTATCGTGATAATCATAAGGATCATCACAATGTCTTCGCAATGGAAATCACACGTTAAATTTAACCAGTTGATGTTCATGGTGTCGATCTGTATGGTGATAGTCGAGGGTGACATCAAAGCAAAGCTCAGATGATCATTAAAATGAATGTCATTTTCATATGGCGCTCCCTACAATCTTTCAGATCCTCTTGTGAGGAGACAGGATTATTGAGCGCTACGATGAAACCATGATAGAATCGCGATATGAGCCTGTTGAAAGAATATAAATGATACTATTGAATTATCACCCAGCCCCAGCCTTCATCCTCTTCATTTCCTGTCTCTAAACCACTCTTTTGTCCTCCCTCCCCTCTCTCTGTCTTGATTTAGTTTTATTTCTTTCAAGCAGTTTTTATGCTTTCTTCATGACCAAATGTTAGTGGATTGAAAAAATAAATATCTCGTATATACGAAGACGTAAAACACTGAAATGCTAATTGCTCACTTACTCTTGTTGCTCTGTTCTTTACAATTGGTTTTAAGCCATTTATAATGTCGTTTATAAATATGTAATGTTTTCACACTATGAGGAATAAATTCATACTGGTACCACTTTAGAATGATTGTTTCTGTCTTTTTTGTGCTTTTCTTTGCAAGTGGCCAGCAGAACATGTGACCTTGAATATGTCCACAGGGTTTCCGGGAAGCTGCTGTCCTCGTTTTCTGCGGCATCAGTTTGGGAGATTTCCCTCTGCTTCTTTTTGTGTGTTTGTATCTGCACTGCCATACTTGTATATAATCTTCATAGCCCACCTTTCTTGTAAGGACATTTTTAGTGTTTTTTTATCAATCAGTATTTGTGTGCGTGACACCTTTTGCAGTTGACATCACAGCCTGACAGACTACAAACAGGAGGTTGGGACTTGGGTGAAGGACTAAGGTTAGATAGACAAAGACAGACAGACAGACTTTATTCATCCCTGTGGGTTAATTGTGTTGTCAGGATCAGCGGTACCACAGTAGAAAAATAACTCCAAATACTCAAAAGGCAAAAAAACAACACTCAATTATAAGGCAAGAACAGAAGAACGACAAAGTCATGGACCAGAGCTTAGTTGTGCAAGGTACCTTAGTTGTGTAAAGTGTGTGTGTTCGGGATATGAGTACAGAGTACATGTACAAAGTGTGTATGTTTTTGATGTAATGGATGCAAAAAAACAATGCCATATAGAGGATATACACAAGCCACGGTTGAATATTCTTGCCAGGCGTCTTAACTGGCTAAGGCTGGAGCTCCGGACAGATCGGAGGGATGAATTAAAATACCTATTGGCTGAGGGTACAAAGGAATGTCTCAATCTTCCCTTGGCACATGTGGGAGGTAAAAACCTGTGGCTAATGACACACAGCTCCAACAGCTCATCATACAGAGGATGGGTGACATTGTTCATGTCGGAGGTAGGTTTGTCCCTCATCCTTACTTCCACCACTTTCTCAAGTGTGTCCATGCGCAGTCCAGTGACAGAGATAGCCTGCCTGTTGAGTTTATTCAGTCTGCACATGAACCGGGTTTAGTTAAAGTGTCACGGTTAGTCATTGGTGGAACTAAATAGAAAGGTCTGTAATACTTGCACGGGTCACGCAATACAGATGTAAATACCCTAACGTTAAAGCTGTCAGTGTGCACTTAAACGTCATAGTCATTGTTTCATTTCAGATCCACCGTACTGGGGTACAAAGCCAGAACAACAATAGTTGAATCACTGTCCAAATACTTCAGGACTGCCAGCATTGGTAAAGGTTAGGGCTAGAACAGGCCAGGTTAAGGTTAGTCATGTATAAGTGAAGGTTAGGGTTAGAACGGGTTAGGTTTAGGTTAGTCATGTATTAGTGAAGGTTAGGGTTAGAACTGGTTAGATTAAGGTTAGTCATGTATTAGTGAAGGTTAGGGTTGGATTAAGGTTAGTCATGTAATAGTGAAGGTTAGGGTTAGAACTGGGGCTAAGTTGAGGCTAGTAGTGAAGGTTAGGGCTAGTCATGTATTAGTGATGGTTAGGGTTAGAACTGGGGCTAGGTTCAGGTAAGTCAAGTATTAGTGCAGGTTGGGGTAATAGGTTAAGATTAGTCATGTATTAGTGAAGGTTCAGGTTAGAACTAGGGCTGGGTTAAGGGTTAGAGTTAGTCACGTATTAGATCGATAGCAGAGGCAAGCTATCTTAAATGCTGTAAATGCGGCGCATGCCCAGGTAGTGTGAAAATGAAACATTAAAATTTGATTTTCCATGATAATAAACATGAGCGTTAATGACATAAAAAGCACGTAATATAAATGTGTTTTAAAACTGCTATGACGGAGATCTGCTTTTCCCACAATTCACAGCAGACGGGTAGTTTTCCTTCGCGCAAGGAAGCTGCGGAGCTTATTTTGCGCATGCGCTGTTTGCAATCCCAGTGTTTTGATTCTGTGGGGTACACTCAGATCGGATTAATATAATTCTATTAATCCGATCTGAGTGTACCCCACAGAATGGGGGATGAAAAAGCAAAGATTTTCTCAGGTTTTACTTGAAACAAAATTTATTATCTTACAAAGTCTGGCACAGCCATAATGGCGATTCAGAGCGCACCTGCATCAATTGATCATCAGTTGAATGATTGGGTGCGAATAGCCACAGATCAACATAAAGAGCGTGTTAAAAAAAAAAAAAAGGAAAGTATTAAAGACTAGTTTCGGGCCACTCGGATTTTTTTACGATTGAGGAACAATTCTTCATTCATCGCAGAATTTGATTGGAGGGTGAACCTAATTATAAATAAGGTTGGAAAGCTGGTTTGATGTGGCCTGCACTTTTGCTCTGGGCCGCTATGGCCCAACGTCAAAGTTCAGCACACCACTGATAGACGCTTTATTCATCCCCGTGGGGAAACGTTGTCAGGATCAGCAATACCACAGTATGAAATAACTCGAAATGCTCAAAGGAATAAATCAGTCAATATACAGGGCAAGAAAAGAAGGAAAAAAAAGATACATTGTATTAACAAAGAAAGGGTTCATAGCTTAGTTGTGCAAAGTATGAGTGCAACATCGCTTAGTTGTGAAAAGCATGTGTGCAAAGTATGTATGCTTACAGTATAATGTAATGATGCAGAAAATGCCATATAGAGGATATACACAAGCCAGAGTCTAAATATCCTTATAGTATCCGTCCTCACCTTCCATAGTCCAGCTAACTTTATTAATGGATAAACATATACATGTAATGAAGGGGTCTACAAACACTACATTGGTGACATACAGAGAAATAGTAACAGGTACGCGCTTATTGCCCGCGCTCCATCCAGTCTCTGAGGGGTTGCCCAATCAGCGGGGAGACTGAGCTCGTCACTGCCTCATCGCTCATCTCTCCCTGTATTTGCACCGGAGCTTTGCAAATTTGGCGATTTGTACTGTAAAACAAATATTGGAATTATACAGAAATGACATTTATATCACAGATCAGTGGAAAAATCTTGATATCTATTTTATTTTATTATCTTTTACTTTTCGTAATTTCCATTGGAGTATGACAGGTGAGGATCTGCCTCCTCTAACCACAAAGGAAGATTGTTGATGCCCATGTGTCCGGGAGGGGTTTCAAAGAGTTCATTTATAGATGGTCTGTCCAAAGACCACCTATAAATGGAGGAAATGTCAGACCACTGGAAATGTCTCCAGGCTAGGCTGCCCGGCCAAGTTCAACTCAAGAACCTGCCGAAAGAGCCTTAGAGAAGTCTTTAAGAACCTGAGGGTAACATCAAGAGACCTACAGGCAACTATGAGCTCAATGGCAAAGTGCAGGAGTCAACCATCAGAAAGACACTGCACAAATTTCATCTACATGGGAGGTCAGGAAGGAAGAAGGCTCTGCTCTCAAAGAATATAATATAAATACATGGCTGAAGTTTGCCAGACAACACTTGGAGAGCAGCAGCACTGGGACAGAATGCAGATGAATCCGAGGTTGTGTTATTTGGCCATAATGCCTGGCAAAAACATGGTGAAAGCATGATGGTGGGTGGGCACATCATGGTGTGGGGCATGCTTTTCTGCTTCAGGACCTGGCCAGCTTACCCTCATAGCATCATGCATGAATTCCTCACTCTCCTAGAGAATACTTGAGGAAAATATGGGGCAGTAGCAAGCGCTGAACTTTGATGCTGGGCATGCTTACCGCCTCTCCCCTACATACACACACACACACACACACACACACACACAAACACACACACAAAACCATGACTACCTGCTCCAAGTTACAGCAGTTAACACACGAGGCCACAGCGGACCAGCACCATAGCAACCAAGCCTAAAAAAAGTGTGCAAAGTTTCCTACCTTATTTATAAATAAAAGTCATCTTCCTTCTTTGCAAATTCTGCTTTCCTTGTCCAAGTGGCCAAAACAATGCCCGCTCCACAACGATGTCCTCTATAGTCTCGAGCACATCCGTTTTATCTTATTTTTTTGAAGTTCCAGTTAACTGAGAACGACAAGTTCTCTCTCTCAGTTGATGGATGGCAGTGTTGCACAAGCTATCTCAATGCCAGATTATCTGCCAACGAATTAAATCGCTGTGACCGTACGACGATACCTCGAATTCTCCAGGAATTACTGAGCACATGCACAAAATAAGCTGAGATTTCTGTAGCTTTGCAGATGCACGATAAGTTCATGTGCAAGGTTACCAAAGGCTGTGGTGACACTCGTCGGAAAACCAGACTGCAATCATTGTTATCCCTACCGTTGGTGAGTTTGGTGGACTACATTACCCATGCTCCCTACCGGGTGAATACGTGTGTTTTTTACAGAAGTACTACAGTGTTTTGTTATGAAGCGTGCGTGTTAAATGGATAGAAGCAGCTCTTCAACTCATAAGTCTCGTGTATTTAGCTCTATAGTAGAATTATCAATAATGAATTTAAAATCGTATTTTGATATGTCCGCATCTTCACATGCCTGGGGCATGCGCTGCATTTAACACTTCTTGTGAGTGCTCTCCAGATGTGGAGCCATCTGTCAAAAAACTGAAGCTAAATAGTTGTAGACCTTTCAACATGACAATGACACAAAATATTTTTTAAAAATATTTAAAAAAAATAGGACTTTATTCATCCCCAAGGGGAAATTGTCCTCTGCATTTGACCCATCCTAATTACTTAGGAGCAGAGGGCAGCCATTGAGCAGCGCCCGGGGAGCAGTTAGGGGTTCAGTGTCTTGCTCAAGGACACTTCAACGAGTAACCAGGACCAGCCCGGGATCGAACCCGGGACCTCCGTCTGCAGGACCAACACCTAAACTGCTGAGCTACTGCTGCCCCAAAAGCAAATCCACAAAAGAATGGCTGAAAAAGAAGAAACAGAGGATTATGGAATGGCCAAGTCAAAGCCCAGATCTTAATTGGAATCTCATAGAAATGCTGTCGGAGGACTTGAAGCGGGCAGTACACACAAGAAAGCCGTTAAACATCACACAGTTGAAGGGGTTCTGTACTGAAGATTGGGCAAAAATTCCTCCCAGTTGACGTAAGAGACTGATACAAAAATACAAGAAACATCCAAAATACAAGACTGTTCTTGTTTTTTCTGCATGAGGAAACTGTATTTATCTTTATTTTTGCTGAATACAAGATAGCAAATTATGATTTTCCACTATAATTTGTTGAATGAGATCATCTTTAACAGTCAGCAGTGTTGAAATGGGGATTAGGTTTCCATAAGTCTAACTATGTTAAAAAGACAAAGGTTTTCAAGGGGTGTACCTTTTCACAGCACTGTAGATGAGTGGCTGTTACATCCTTTCTATCTCTCAACCCCCTTTTCTTTCTTTCAACCCCCTCACCCCCATCTTTATGTCCTCTGGAAGAGAGGATTATGATGAACGTGTGGGGCAGATGCAGATAAGGGCTCTCTGGGTGGTGAGCATCACAATCCAGAACAACTTAGTCAGCTGCTAGCTACTGAGTCAGCTACTAGCACGCAACCCTGCAACAGCCCCCACCGCTCACATACTGGTGAAAAGCTTTGCATCAAAATCATGAAGCAACTAAAAATCTTGCTGTATTGGAGGAAAAAAAAAATCTAATTTTGCAGAATAACTACTTTTTCTGAGTGATTACACGACAGCTTCTTGTAGTCAGGGAAAAAAATGTGATTTCAGACTTTTGTGAATGGGCTTCAGATCAGAGCTCAAAATGAGGGGATTTTGTTCCCCTACGAGTGAAACTTGTGTGAATCACTACCTCAAGGGAATGTAAAGGAGCAACATTTTCGAGCAACGTATATAAAAAATAATTACAATCATCAATAATTGTTGATTATATACAATCAAATGTAGTCTTTGAAGTATTAAATTCTGTTCCAGGGGTCCTAAAAATACAGATCTGTGCAATTAATACACATATTGATACAAAGCAATTGGCAAACATTTTTTTTCCAGTGAGAAAAACCCTTTCCATTGAGAAATCAACCCAGAAATGCAGACCTAATGTATATTCCGTTTTATTTTATAATTCCATTTTTTCCATTTTAAATAAAATTCTACCTGGCACTAAAAGGTCTTAGAAAGTCTAAAATATTATCAAGATTGATTTTAGATATTTCACCAGTTTCATTGCTTTTACACAAATAGGTTTTGGGTAACCAAGATCCAGCTGATTAAAGCTAGTTTGACATATGCACATGACGGTAGCAAAGGGGTCAGTCAATTATCTTCATGTTGTAAAAAATATTGTTTTCTTTTAACAACTAAAATGAAATGTAAAAAAAGCCAGTTTGGTCCTGGTGCCAAGAATTTCTGTCATACATCCTTACTGCACAGAGAGTGTGTTAAATGGCTTGAAATATACATAGTACATACAACACACACTAACTATGTCAGCTATGTTGAGCTATTGAGATCACCCGTCTTTCCATCTCAACTCTCATTCTTCGTTTCTTTCTTCCTTTCCTTCTTTCTGTCTGTTTCTTTTCTTTCTTCCCTCCTTTCACTCTGTCTTTCTTGCCTTCTTTATCAAACCTCCCCTCAACACTGACAGGCTCCCAGAGCTGTACACCTGACACTAATGCACTATGTATGTAAGTGTGTGTGTGTGTGTGTGTGTGTGTGTGTGTGTGTGTGTGCACGTGCGCGCATGCGTGTGTGTGCACGTGCGTGCATGTGACATCTTGACTGTACACCTTCAGCCAATCACAGATCTCCTTTTTCCATAGATCAGTGGATCTCAGCCATGTTCCTAAGGATGGATCCACGGCAAGTTTTTGGAAAAGTCTTAACACTTTGATTAATGGTCACCTTAATATTCCTTTTGTTTTACGAATTCCTTGAACATTTTGCAAACATGATGTATAAATGTATATATTCATCACTTTATCAAATAGTGTATTTGTCATTCTTCAAGTTGTAGTCCATATTTAGGTTCTAAACCTCACAAGCATCTCAACTTTACTACATGATAGTATGTGTAAAGGCTAATTTACTCACCACAATAATGGTGATGGAGATTTAAAAGTCATGAAAAAAGGTAAGGAGATACATTTGTGAAAATGTGGGGGATCACCATGGTTGTGATTCAGGTCTTCTAATTGGTTGCTACGGTGACAGGCGTGGCCGGAAGGTGCGGGGTCGTATCATCATAGTGACCCTCTTTAGAGAGTAGAAGTCCGAGTCTTTCCACGAGTACCACACGACTCCATCCGGTCCCAGCAGGTTCTTACCCTTAGACGAGTAGCGTCCCCCCTGTTGGTCACATAGGCACATTACAATACCACCAACACAGGGCGGGACAAGAGGCGGAGGACGATGATGGACACACG
>OMOX01050391.1:11259-22058 GCA_900312595.1 Guentherus altivela | reverse complement strand
GGGTAGAAACATGTTTTCGTACACTTTAGGTTATGTTGATTGAAATAAACACATTAATTCAACGGGCGATAGGGTTTAGATACATGCAGTTGACTCGATTCGTTATGATGCGTCAATGTTTGAGCTAGCCTGTGCACTCGTGCATGCTGCAGACCAGTTTGGACATTAGAAGTGGTTGACATGTAAGCATGTTTACAATAGTTAACATTGGTAGGCTATAATATGAATAGCACACCTATTACCCAGATTTGGACAATTGTGCTGCTATAATAGGTTGCATAGTTTTTATATATTTGGCACAGTTTATGTGCATTAAAAAAACAACGTTTTTCTGTTACTGTTTTCTATGCAATAGCCAGTATTCCCCTTCAATGTCACAACCTTCAAAGTAGCCTACAGGTAATGCAGATGTTATATTTCTTCTTTAAGTGAATATTAGTGTTTGAAATCTGTCTGATGTATCTCTATTCTCTAGGAAATGAATTCCTCTGAGTATGGGGAAAATTCAAATGGAGAAATGCTTGAGAAAGGCAAGTCCTATGCTTCATGAAGTGATTGCCTTGATTCCATGCTTGAATTTAATGAATATGCATTTCAGAGCTGAAGAGGGGGAACATCAACCCCAAAACTAAACTTATATTTCAGGTCATCTTTCTAGAACACTTTTTCTTTTCTATTTTTAGAGCACAGGTGGGTGTTAAAAAAAAAAGTAAAGGGAAGGAGATATAACTGCATCTGGCACCCAAAAACTAATTATTTCAGAAAACAGATCAATTGGATCGGCTTTGCAAATATGAAGGTTCAAAATAGTGTTTAAAGTTTGGATCCATTTTCCAAAAAAAAATTCACACGAAAGTTCTGTTAAATAAGAAAAAGTTTGATCACTACATGGCATTCTGTTAAGGATCACACATTTGAATGTCTGGTTTAACCACCTCTAATTCCATGTGTAAATAAGTAAAAATGAATGATTTCATTCTAAGCAGTTCATTGATGCTGGATATAAGACCTTGTTATTTATCTACAGAGCAAAATCTCAATCCAGACGTCAAGGAGGAGACGGAGGACTTTGCAGTTTGCGATGCAGTTGGAGGAGGTGCAGGCAGACCTACTGACACTGAGGTGGGTGGAGGCAAACGGACATCTGCAGAGATGGGCTCTGATTCAAACCAGTCCACCAGCAGCAAAAGAGTCAGAATCTCAGTGGAGGTAAATGCATTTTAACAAGTTTATAGGACACTTTATCCAGCTAGATATATATTAATGGCTCATAGTCAAATTTGTAATTGCACTTTTCTGGCCTACTGTTTTTCATTTATTTGCTTTTTTGAACTAAGATGTTTTTACTCTTTAAATACCTGCATATTCTTGGTTATTATTTTTGTGTACGTCATTTTTCCCTGTCTAGGCAGGACAGCGGTTGAAATCAGAGAGCAGTCAACCTGGGCCCATATGTCTGACCACAACTACAGAGAACAGAGAATTTGGCCAGGGGAGATCCAGAGCCTCTTACAGAAAGCCTCTGTTCAGCATATCCCACAGAATCACAGAGAAGAGGGTTACACCAAACCTGGAGCAGCAGGCCAGTCAGGGGGGAGTCCAACGGCTCAACTACAACAGCGTCCTCTCTCCCAACCCGTTCAGCTCAGAGGAACACAGCCTCTGTGAAGCTTCTCCCCCCGCGGGCACAACAGGCCAAATATCATCCACAGACTCCAGCCTCTATCCGCTGATCGAGAAAATGTTCTTCATTCTCAACACATTAAACTCGAGCATGACACAGCTGCACAGCAAGGTGGACTTGCTGTCCGTGGAGGTCACGCGGATAAAGAAACAGATCAAACCTAAAGAGATGGTGACGGAGTTCCAACCTCCACCAGAATATCTGTTGACAAGTGAGGAAATAAGTCAGCTTATGGAGCAGACATCCAGCGCTGGAGAGCTGGGGTGTCGATTGTTGGTGCATCTCTTCCCAGACCTGTTTAAAGCCAAGGAGTGCACACACAACTGCATGGCCAACAAAAGGACTCTGGACTCTCTACATTTGCAGCTTATTCGTAACTACATTGAAGTATACTTCCCTTTGGTTAAGAACAACAATGTCTGGCAGGAAGAATGCCTTCCTCAGATAAATGACTTCTTTAATTGCTTCTGGGCCCAGAGGGACATGGAAGGCGCTCAGTCGTGCAGGAAACACACAGTCACGGGCCTGGGGATAAAGGCTGAGTACAACCAAACCTGTCATTTCATTAACGAAACAGGTCAGGAGGAACACATCTCCCCAGATACTCAGCAGGACAACCAAGCCATGTCCAACTTTGCCCCAGACACTCAGGTCACAGAGGAAGTGGACGAGTTCTCCTCCCCTGAGGACTTTGTAATATTTCTCATTCACCGTCTTTTCCCTGAGGTTTTTGAAGAGGGAAAAATTCCCAAAGGTCCCACTGGTTTCAGTAACATAGGGCAGCTGATTTTGGACTCTGATAAGATAGAGATAATCAGGAAGTATATGAAAGTAAATTTTCCCGATGTGTCAGAGGATACCTGGCTCCAGGTTTGCATTCAGCGCATAGAGGAGGCCCTGGAGGGCCCTCACAGTAACAGCAATGAGAGTGAACCCGACAATATTAACGACGAGAGTTACGACCTGACTGCCCTTCCAGAAGACGTCTCCATCATCAATGTCTCTGACTTGTGCGATTACGAAAGACCCAGTCGCAGGTCTAAAAAGTCCCTGCTCACGCCGGTGGACTTTGAAAAGCTTGAGATTCCCCTGCCAGATTTCACCGTTCCTCTGGAGTATCTCCTGTCCAAGGAACAGCTGAAGAACAACTACGACTGCAGCCTGTCCATCGGGAACTTTGCCTCTCGGCTGTTAGTGCTTATGTTCCCTGAGCTCTTTACCCACGAGAACACGCGGAAGCATTACAACTGCAGTGGCTCTCTGGGGAAGAAGCAGCTGGATCCCATCCGCATAAACCTGATCCGTCATTATGTGCAATTACTGTATCCACGTGCCAAGAATGACCGAGTGTGGATGTTGGAATTTGTGGGCAAACTTGACGAGCGCTGCAGACGACGCGACACAGAGCAGCGAAGGTCATACCAGCAGCAGCGCAAAGTCTACGGTCAAGAGTCCGAGCCAGAAGCCGGGGACTTTGTAAATATTTGCCAGACGAGCCAACTCAATTCAGATCATCTGAGAGAGGACACAGATATTCACTCTCTACCGCCTGAGAAAAGTAGCAAAGACTTCTGCAAGATTCCCCTGGAGGAATTGACTGTATCCATGCCTGACTTCCCCGTGCCCTCTGTATACTTGCTCTCAGACATAGAGGTGCGGGAAATAGTGCAGCAGAGTCTGTCTGTTGGGAACTTTGCCGCCCGCCTGCTGGTGCGCCTCTTCCCCGAGCTCTTCACCCAGGAGAACCTGAGGCTTCAGTATAACCACTCGGGAGCGTGCAACAAGAAGCAACTCGATCCGGTGCGCCTCAGACTGATCCGTCATTACGTGGAGGCGGTGTATCCTGTGGATAAGATGGAGGAGGTGTGGCACTACGAGTGTGTGCCGAGCATCGATGAACGCTGCCGTCGCCCCAATCGCAAAAAGTGTGACATACTGAAGAAGGCCAAGAGATCAAGCACTGTGTCCTAATCACAATTCTGTTGTTTAGGGCAACCCTTTTTTCCTCATGAAATTATTTGCACAGTAGGCCTACATAAGCTGATATTGCATCATGGAACGCACCTCCACAAACCGTTCTGTGTCGGACGAAGCCAAGCTGTAATGGCTTTTTCATAAGTTCTATTTTTGGTCATATTTTACATTTTGACTTTGACTGCAGCGGTATATGTTGTAGTTTAGCTGGTTTTATTATTGGATAATCTTAAGACGAGCTTCTATTTATATGCCGAATCCCGTAGCTTATCTAACATACGTTGTTGATAACTGTTATAGCCTTAAAAGCAATTACAATGTTAGCCAATAAAATAGTAGACAGTCACTAGATTTATGGAAACAAATCACACTGGTGATATCTTTCCATTGTAATTATCAATGTAGCATTGTGCCACCACTGTTTTAATAATGTGCTTATGTTATACCTTCTTATAGAAGTTTATATTACAAGAACAGTTTAACCATGACAATGGATCATGTTAACCTATTTCTAATAAAATAACAGTTATGCCATTTGTTTGATTTCTTTTATTATGGTCTTTCAGTACCATCTGTGGGAACAAGTTGAGAATGGGTGGCCCTATTGGGACACAATTCAGATGACCTAGTTTGCACATTACATCTCACAAATAAATCCACTCTGAATGTACCCTTAATCTTGTGGCTTTGTTAGCAGTAAAAGACAACAACATTGCGTTTGGAAATGCTTGATTGTGCTGGAAAAGTATTTTCTTGGCAGACAACAGATACATTGTACAGGAGTGTTCTGCCCCACCTTTAACTCTTATTTTAGAATGTATTTGATGGCTAGAATGTTCTACATGACCCTTCTAACACTTGGTTCAATGTCTACATCAATTTAAGAACAGGGCAGGGTGATACCAGACCTTGATGAAGATGACTTTCAGAGATTAAAAATCCTGAATAGAAAAGGTCATCTCTCATTCTAGAGCAGTGGTTCTTAACCCGGGTTCGATCGAACCCTAGGGGTTCGGTGAGCCGGTCTCAGGGGTTCGGCAGAGCCTCCGCCGCGAAGGTACGGAATCCGTGTACTATTTATTCATTCGTTTTTTCATTTAAATCCAACACTGAAAAAATGGAAATAAACCAAAAAAATGCTCTCGTTTTTCTTATTTATCATGAATTGATCAAATTGAAAATGGAGAAATCAGATATCGGGCGCCTGATTTTGTTTTTCACTAAAGAGGGGTTCGGTGAATGCACATATGAAACTGGTGGGGTTCGGTACTTCTAATAAGGTTAAGAACCACTGATCTAGAGTGTGACCCTTGCCATAGCCTTTAGATTATAGACCTCGCCTCTTAAAATCTTATACGGTATGGCCCAACATTTGACTATTTACTGCTGCTATTACAATGTCATGTAATGCAGCGCAACAGAAAAAAGTATGACAAAGAATGGGTGATGTGTCTTAAGTTCATAAGCATGATTCTCACCCATGATTTTAAACCAATTGGTGCAGCTTCAGTTCCTACAATTCATTGGAAAAGGGTGAACAACATTCTATGAGTAAACCACTGATTTTTCTGTTGCATAGTTTTACCAGTTTACTGTCCAAATTCAACACTTCAAAAGATCTCACAAAATCCAGCAGCAGTTGGGTCGATTAACGGTTATCCTCTTATATTGAACTCTGATCAATCAAGTATTCTAAATGGACTTTAAATTTGATCTCTAGCATTTTAATTGTCTTGTCTATGCTTTTTTAATAGTGTACTGTAGTTGGCACACCAACTTGAAGATGCACATAGACTAAGAAGGACTGTTGAGCTTCACTTGCCCCATTGGTACAAAAACAAAGTGGCAACTAGTGAGGAGTGAACCAACGGCACAGGAAATCAGGCACCTATTTTCACCATAATTGTGCCGTCGAATAAAGATGGCATCTACAAACTGCTAGTTTGTGGCCTTTTAAAAATAGACCAGGGCACGACCAGTTATTTGATCTGAATTCAAAATTTAGGGCCACTTCCAATAAGTTAAAAAAAAGAAAATGCCCATCCGTAATTCATAACTGTCCATAAAAAGTGTTAGATGTGGCAAAACAATGAATTCTGGTAATGCATTTTAATGGCAGTCTTCTCCCACATTAAGTAGTGTGTCATCAGCGACACTATATGTATGGTCAGTGTTGTTCTTTGTAAATTCATGTCTTGAGAGCATCATCCTTGGATAGCTCTATATTTTTCCAGCGCCTAAGAGCAACTTTATACTTTTCTTCATCCTTGGTTTCACCTAATACCTTCATGAGTACAACTCTCATTAGAGTAACACCATCTGTTTCTTTGTTTTCTGAAAGTATCAGGTCTAATGTGTCGCCTACTTTCACCTGAAAGAGGAAATAACCAAGAATTAGTCTGCAGGTAATGGAAATGATTACAATACAAAGCTCATGTCAATGTCAGAAGGGGAAATACAGATTTTCTAATCAGATAACCCATTTCAACCTGGCATCAACGTGCGTCCTGGGTGACTCACGAGCAAAGCCAAAATAAATACAGGTGTAAAAGTGACCCAAGACGCATTGAGGATCAACACCAGTCAATCTGGTCAGATGCATTTGACCACATAATGAACCAGGGTAAATGTAATTGCGTTCCCAATTCACGTACAATTACATGGTGGAAATGAGTCACCGCACAGATCATAAGATCAAAAAGTGAATAGAATGTGATTTCCTGAACATACATCTTTCCAAATAGAAGAGCAAGTGTTATTATAAAGATGTTAATAGAATATTAGAGAGAGTGCCATATGCAGCGACCTGTATCTTCCAAAGAAATCTGATTTCATTGTGGACACTGGAGAGGCAAGTTAATGCCAGATGTAAATGCAATCCGGGCCTAATCAAATATAGAGTAGATACAATCGGATTACGAGACCCAAGTTAATGGCAGGTGTAAACGGGGTCAAGCAGAGCTCACCGTTTTGCTTTTCTTGATGAGCTTCTGTCCATTTAGTCTCAGCTTGCTGCTGTAGAACGCATCTTCAATTTTGCTGTAATAAGGCAAACAGGAGAATTAGTCATTGCAGGCAGGATGAACAGCTAAAGAACCGATGTCTTCATGTCTGTGAGAGTAGCTACCATGCTGTCGCTCACTTGCGTGCCATGTCTAGACCAGCCTTCATGATGACATCGTAGCGAAAGGACTGCACATATTTCTCTAAGTCTTTGTAGTCCTTCACTAGATTTGGGTCAGCTTCTATCTCATCTTCATAATCGCTGTCCTCCAGCTCGCTTTTGTCCTCTTCTTCCTCCTGTGTTGCCTTGGCATCCCCTTTCTTCTTGTTGCTTCTGAACCTTGTCTGATGAACAGACCAGCTCCTCACAGAGTCTCTTAGACGAGTGGGAGGTCTGTGACTCCCTAATGTGTGGAAAGCCGAGGAGCCCCAGACCTGGCGTGTGTGTATGGTCCGGGGACACCATTCTCTCTGTCTTAGTACGTATCCAGGGGTCAGCAATTGATGGGGATTTAGCCTCCCCAGCTGCCTCAGGGTCAGTGCCTGGACCAGCAAACTCCTCATGTTTGAGCTCCAGCCTGTTGCTAGAAACACAGTTAGATGCAAGCCAGACAATAATATGATAATAATAAAACTTCATTCATATAGCCGCTTGCAACATAAGGTAATAGGATACTTAACATGAGAAACAAATTAAAGTGCTGAACACAAGATTTTTAAAAAAAAATCGCTTGAGAGAACTACAATTCAAAAGGTTTGGGGAAATTAAAATTAATCAAAAATAAGTTGGAAGTAAAATGAATCAAGACATAAAAAAGTGCCTAGATTGTAAATTGAGGATAACAATTGTTATTAACAATTGTATTGTGCCCCTGTTGGCTTGTTACAATATAAATTACGACTATTTAATGTAAATGTGGACATATACGTTGATTGTGAATAATATATGTACATTGGTCATAGAGTTAAGTTAGCAAGTCTGAATTCAGTTTTGATTTGCAGGGTCTTTGATTCAATTCCACCACTGCTACCATGTAATAAATTTACACATTTTTGTGTTATTCAAGTTAGTTCGCTATATTCTGACCGTTATTTCTTCTATTTAAACTTGTTATGATTGGGACATCTCTCAAAGGCAGCAAACGTCCAGTTCTATCTAGCGAGCAAGAAAGATTTTCTCTACCTTCAACTTCCTTTGAATTTACTCGCCACTTAACATAATATTGTCTGTCTTATTGCGTTGCGGACGGCACGCTGTTTAATAACTTTAAAGCAGCTACTGCGTTACAAATGTACTAGATGAGTTTTAACCTTTCATACCTTGCGAGCACGTTATCTTCTTCACTTCTTTTATCATTTGGTGCAGCAGTGCGAGCACCTTTGTACTGCCATCTAGTGTCCTGGAGGGAGACCGTGTCATGTATTAGCATGCCAACATAACTGCAGATAATTGAGGAAATGTGGTGCGTGGAGAATTCCGGGTGTCGTGAGCATTGACACTTTTGTTAATTTCCTATACATATATATGCATCACGCTAGTGAGGGCCACACCAGCAGCTAAAAATAACAATAGGGCGGTTAGCAAAACACAGTTAATCTAGTAATTAGAGGGGGGTAGTAACATCTCTGATTGGTCAATCATTCGCTACGTTTATTGTCCTTTATTATGCATACAGTGAACTGAACTTTCAAATTGTGGAAAGTCCGATGCTTTTTTTCGTCCATTTGGAGATATCCAAGTATCTAGGTATATGGAGTCTCTTCATCCTGAAAGACAAATAGTTGGATATACTGGTTATACTGTTGGTATATGAGTCAATAACATTTATATGGGAACATTTTGGCCTTAGGCAATTATTACACATTTCTCTGCTGAGCATAAGAGGAAATGGAAGCAAAATGTATTTAAATGGAAATCATATTGTTAGTACAACATGTTAGATTCTAACAATAGTAGGAACACATTAACATCTTACAATAGTGTATAGGATTTAAAGTATTTTAACGTGGCCTGTGCTGTTCGTCTGACATATAGGTGTGTCCATAAAATAGCGTAATTCCAGTACTTGAAAAAATAGATACTGGCTATAAGGAAACTTACATCAACATTGATCATGACTACAATTCATAATGTCTATTGTGATTTCAAGTGCACAATACTGGTATTACTACATTGTTGAAAAACTGAGAACGAGATTTAAAAAAGATCTAATATGCATACATTACCTTAAATCTTATAAAATATGTCTTATGAGCTTTGCATGATGACATTATGTAAGCCCTACTATGTTTACCATCATGTTGCATATACAATCTGTAAACTGCCAATTCAAAAGAGCCGTACTTCCTTCAGAACAAAATCAAATGTCAACAACCAAACTCAGTCATGTTTGTGTGGCGTGTTCTCTTTTGCCTGCATGCATTGAATTTCAGCTAACATGAACACAACCAGAAACAAACCCCTACAAGTGTATGACCACCCGTGAAACAGTCTTTTCACAGAATGAGAATGGACAGTGATTAGTTCAGCATACCTCTAGTTATAAAAGGGACATGTACTTTATTATATAATATATGCTGGTGGCTGACAGTTTTTTAGTGCTTTTGACACATTTCATTTTACCTGTATGATGTCATGCAAAATTTGTAGGCGCAGCTTAAGAATCAGTCTTTCTACAACTAAATACACAGAGTTTGGTTGTTTGACATAATATTGACAGTCCATGTGACATTTGATAGTTGAGATGGCTTGTTCTTTAGAGGTAAACCTGTCATTCACATGTCTTTCGTGAGGATGAGAATAGTGAAAGGCCATGTGCATGAGGTTCTACCACAGTTTCTGGCATGTTTTGTTATGGCAGTCCATGGCAAAGGAAAATATAATATCAGGCTCAATAGGTTGATAATCTCACGAAGAATTGTGCACATTGGAAAGCCCCCTAAGATGTTGGGACATATTTGGGTGAAATCTTACTTAAACCTTTTGGAAAATAGAATGTGTACTGATCTAGATTTGTGATTTCGATTTTTTATAAATCACCATTTAATTTCATCATTATTATTCAGAGAATGTTTTTAACGCCAGAGCATCGCTAAGCGTTTGATTGTACTTGGCCTCTGTTGGTGGTTGCCCCTAAATCTATGAAGTTTCAACTTCTTGGGACAGGCGAGTCAAGTCAACCAAAGTATTTGCTGCTCACAAGTTACAAGTTAAGTTATGTGCTGTGATTTGCATAAGCGTTACATTTTTGACAGAGTGATTGTACCGTACTCATATCTGTTTCTTGACTGTCTCATCCTCTTCTGAGGACTGTGATCCTTATGGTTATTGCTGTAAAGTTCCCTAGTGAAGTAAGTTACAACCTATTTGCCGAGTACTTAAAAAATCTGCGTAAACTCCTTAACAAGTTTATAGGAGAACAAGAGAAATTTCTCATTGCAATGAATTACTGAGATTCTAGAGTGAGTGAAATGTTTCATAGAAAATGACACCCAACCATCTTTTCTGTGTCCTTTGAGACGGACTCTTGAGGTAATTGCAACTTCATGTTTCTGTTTCAGATGAATGTTCGAGATCACACAAGCAATAAAAATGTGGAACCGCCTTAGTCTACGTGGTTATCAATGGAGTCCAAATAGATACGCATTTTTTTCAGGAGTGAACCTTAATAGGTCAACGAATAATATTCAACATGTTCTCCATCCATATATCCCTCTGTTATTGCTTTTATGATTCTTGAGTATAATTTTCCTTATAGAATAGAATCACAATCTAGCATGTGCAACCGGTACACACGTAGGCCTACATTTCACATTGAACTTTGTTTGCATCTCCTATACAGTGGTGCTGTAAGCTACAGAGAGCCCACCATGGTTCCTTGGTGAATGCATAGTTATAGGGAGGTTTCCACGCAGGAACCGTTCCTGTGGAAAGACCTGTGGTTATGGCAGTTCTCGCTGCAGTGCACGATGAGAACCGGGAAGCACAGGGCATCCTGGTAGTCTGGGGGATCCTCAGTGTCTGCGGTGAGGCGCTCCGATAGGCAGCGGGTATTCTCACTGGGGCTCCCCTCGTCATCTAGACTGCCGCTCCTCCAGACGCCGCTAGCTGGGAAACGGAGGCCCCCGCCCAGACGCA
>OMOX01048426.1:0-10064 GCA_900312595.1 Guentherus altivela | reverse complement strand
ACTGAGCGGTGCCCGGGGAGCAGTTAGGGGTTCAGTGTCTTGCTCAAGGACACTTCAATGAGTAACCAGGACCAGCCGGGGATCGAACCCGGGACCTCCGTCTGCAGGACAAACACCTAACCTGCTGAGCTACCGCTGCCCACAAATATGTGTCTGTGTATGAAAATGTGTGTCTCTGTGTGAGTGTAAGAGTCTTTCTCTATGTGTGTGTGTTTGAGCGTATGTGTGTGTATAAGTACGTATGTTTGTGTGCAAGTGCATGTCTGTGTATGAAAATGTGTGTTTCTATGTGTGTGTGTGTGTGTGTGTGTGTGTGTGTGTGTGTGTGTGTGTGTGTGTGCGCGCGCGCACACTCGGTGTCTCTGATTTGTATGCTCTGGCCATGCGGCTGCTCTGACAGTGGGGCCTCTGAGAATCGCAGAGCCATGAATTCTTTAGCATGAGTGTGTGTGTGTGCCCTGGCCATCTCAATGGCTGAGTGGACAAGCCCAGTCAACAGGAGACAGGGAGAGACAGAGAGAGGGTAGAGAAGAAGGTCTCTGACAAAGGGGACAAAACACACACACACACAGCTGATGATCCTTTGCTCCCCAACTAACACTGTCTGAGTTAACTGAGGGTCCCTCTGGCTTACATGCTAACACAGTCTGCATTTAACTGCCTCATGACAACACTCAACGCATTTATCTCTGATAGCACCACAAAAGACACACACGTACACACACGACACACTCACACTGGGAAAAAAATCTAAGGGAATTTTCAATCTCTCATTCCCCTTTTTTTCTCTTTCTGCCTGTGGAGAACATTGGCTGGGAATCAGAGAGAAGAGGATGGTTGCTAGGTGATGGGTTATGGTTGCCATGGTGAATTTAAAGTGGAACAGCTGGTCCAATCAGCATAAAGTACGGGAAGGCGGGGGCAGAGCCAGCTAGGCTCATGCCAACACAGGCAGACAAGGAGTGGCTGCTGAGGCATGCAGGATGGAGGAAGAGGACAGTGGAGGAGAGGAAAGGACAGGAGAGGAGATTAGTTGAGATGAAAGGAAAGGATGGGAGGGGAGGAGAGAAAAACGGGAGGGTAGAGGAACTGAAAGGAAAGAAGAGAAGGGAGAGGAGAGGAGACCAAAGAAATGAGGGATGAGTAGAAGAGGAAGAGGGAGGATGATACAGGAAAGAACTGGCAGGGTAGGTCAGAGGGAAGAAGAGGGCAGAGCTGAATAAAGGAGAGGGAAGGAGGCGGAGTTGACAAACACTAGAAGCTGACAGAAGCAAGCCAGAAATAGTTCAGGGATCTATGGTCATCACTGGATTCATTAAAGTGGGAATCCATTTTTTCTGCCTCTTTGATGAAACTGGTTCAAGGCCTCCTGACTAATTAGTGCACTGCGGCTAAATGAACGCCGGCCCAATCAGAGCAAATTCAGACTCCGTGGAAACAGTTTCAAATTAAATCAATTTGATATCACTTCCACTTGATACAGACATGTCACATCATACCATACACATAACATACAACACATACTGATAACAAATGACGGAACACACGAGCACCACAAAAATATTTAAGAGTACACTTAACAGGGGTAGAGCATCTGACCCACCATAAAGTAGCATTGCAAAACCCAGGGACTGAGAAGATGTTTTTTTGCCGAATACGTCCCTGAATGGTTAAGTTTAAGTTACACTGTATGAATCCCCTTGGGGAAATTATTCTTCTGCAATTTGACCCATTTTAACTACTTAGGAGCTGTGGGCAGCCACCATGCGGCGCCTGGGGACCAACTCCTGTTCTAACGTCAGTGCCTTGGTCAAGGGCACTGGCAGGAGTATTAACCTAACATGCATGTCTTTTGATGTGGGGAAAACTGGAGCATCCAGAGGAAACCCACGTGAACACGGGGAGAACATGCAAACTCCACACAGAAAGGCAGGACCTTCTTATTGTGAGGCAACAGTGCTAACCACTGAGCCACTGTGCCACCAGTTAGGGATTGAAAACATGATAGCTGAAAATGTTACATGCTGTTCCTAGTATTCAATTGCAATAAGCTCTCATTAGCCAATGTGATCGACCTACAAATGACCACATGGGTCGGTTTTGCAAGTCTATCAAAGCATCCGATATTTACAACCAGGTGAAAAAATCTGAATCTATGTCCATTTTCAAGTTTAGGACAGCCCCCTTTTTCTGATATTTCTGGATTTGATTAGGGTTAGGGTTCAGGTCAGGGTTAAGGTTAGTGAGAGGAGAATCAACCTGGGAGAAATATGATCACTTTCTTTCTTTGACTGGTAGGACCGCATGACCTGTAAAATCAAACGCTCCTATTAGTCATTTTCAGAGATGCTCTATTTTGTTGGTTTGGAAATGATCCGCTTCAAGCGCTCCTAACAGTCGTTTTCAGAGACTTGCACGTTTGATCAGCCCCCATTAGCCATCTAGATTATTGGTTGATTTCTTATTTATCTGCCACCAAAAAGTGAGAACTGAGAACTACCAGAGAAATGTAGATTTATCCACCCCTGACCAAAGCATGATACAGGATCAAATAACAAAAATATGACAACAAAGCCAACATACAGTAACACTCTACTCTGCAGTTAATAAGATGACGTAGGAATATGTGTTTGTTGAAAGTACTGGTTCCTTGGTCCACAGCACATTTTTTTGTCCAGGGTTGTCCATCCATTGTGCCATGGCTCTATTTTAATTGTAGTCGCAGAGAGGAAGTGAGGATCTGTGTTGATGGGATGTAAAACTCATTGGTGAGGCTTGATGAACTGTCCCTCATCGGGTCTCGTAGATTGGAGTCATTTATATCAAGCATAATTGACTTGCTATTGCTTTACTTTTCATTTGTATTTTATTACTTTCACCCAACTTAAAAAACAAACACAAATATCCAACTTGTTATCTTCGATTAAATTATAAGCTTTTTTTGTAAGTACAACAAAGAGCTTAATGATTTCATGGAACTTAATGAAATAGTTTATTCATAACATTGCCTGCACTTCTTCGGCCGTGACTTGCTATTGATTTTCACACATTGCAGACTATCCAGGAGCAGCATAGAAGCTGCTTTTTCTCAAAAGAGTAAGATGAAAGACGCAAGGTAAGTAAGCTTTATTGTGGTTTGGTCTTGGTTATATTTTCTATGAGGAAATTGAAGTGGCTCGATGCTGTTGTGCTTTGGACATTTAATTTGTTTAGTAAGTAATGGAATCTATATTATTACGAAGCTTGAACCTTACAACTACCACCAAATTTGTAACTTTTAAAAGCAATGCCTTATGTTACAACTTCACTTCTATAAAAAGTAACTTGCTACAACATTAGTTCCAATAAAAGAAATGCATTAATGAAAGTATAATACCCTTGGGGGATGGCCAGTGTCCAGTTGTCTTTGTGATAGTGCAACAGGATAAATTTCATGAAAATACCTTGGCGACAAAACATAAAATGGAAACAAAGATGTCTGCAGCCAGTTATCCATGATATCCAATCTTGCTATACAAAAGTACCAACACTAAAATAATGCCATTTGTCTAACACACTTGGACATGTAGATGTAGATGGCAATCTATGTTCGTTTGAAGGATCTTCACTCTGACAATCTAGACAACACAGTAAGGAAGAGGAAAATAAGTATTTAGTATTTGTGTCAACCATATATTTGGTAATATAAAAAAGGAAACAATATTGTCAAAGTAACAAGAAACTGACCAAATAATGTGAAATGCAACAAATAATTGACTACATTAACTAACAAACATGCTAACTTACGCTTCACAACAAAAATTAGTGATATCTGAAACGTGTTACCGCAACACAGGTTATAATAATGTAAAGTACGCCATAACTAGTTTAACCGTCTAGCATGTTAAACTAGCAGCATTGACAGACTGGGTGGTTTCCTACCAAATTGGCCAGCTTTTGATTGCATTGGGCAAGGGAACCTTGGTGGCTGGAAAACTGAAATTAAAAAACTTGAAACTTTATTTTTTGGGGGGAGGAATAATGTTTGTTGCCTCTGAAATTAGGTTAATCAACATGTGGTCAAACTATTTGAAAATGTGTCATCCTTGGGGCGGTTTTCAGGCAGTGCACAACCATGGAAATTAAACTCCATTTCATTTTTGTCCACATTATTACTTTTTGATTCTTGGTTGAACAGTGGAAACTTGGTCATGTGTACCCATTGGCAGCATACAGTGTTGGAGGAAGGCTCGTGGTGACATAAAGCGCGACATTTATCTGACATATCAGGTAATGTGAACACATTTTATAAGGTTTTTCCTGTGCGCCATTTCTGAAGTGTGTCTTTGTGTTAGTTTCACCCAATTTTGTTTCTTAAGATACCTGTAATATGGAACAAAATGTGCAGCTCAGTTATCGCTGACAATGAGATTAAAAAAACTTGTGCTTCCAAATGGTATACCGGCCTCAGTGCAAGATCTGAGTGCAGCGCTGAAACAAGCCTTTCAGCTTCACAGAAGAATTCCGCAGCCAACACAAAGATTCAGTCTTCGAAGATTCAGATTCAGAAGACTTCTTCACATTAACCTTGACAGCCGAGCACAACGATGAGGACACACTGGATTGTGTATGTTCCATTGCTTTCATAATTTTGGTGTCAATACTAAAATCATGGTAAATGTGTTGAGCATTATGTGACAATGTGAAAAGTGTGACATGATGTACTTTTTTCCCAGTCTGCATCTTGCATGTCTTGTTCTTGGCAGAGTTTTCCTAAGATCCGATACTGTACATCTTGAGCCAACATTAATGCTGCACAATCCAAAGCTGTTGGGATTGATTGTTCAGTGAAAGGGAAGAGCAGCCGGTCAGAGGATCAAGAACAACATGTTCGGACTTCTCCAGGTAATATTCAACATTAGCATTTTTTTGTCATAAACTTTTGTCCCTCATGTTCCCCAAATTAGTTTCGTAGTATTTTCTTTTTTTACTAATGCACCTCTTGAACATATAGAGATAATGGACACACAGAAAGCATATTTAACTGTGTTCAAGTGACGACGCGACAAAGAGCATAAAAGACTGCTTGGTGTAAAGGAGACTGTGGCTAGATGCGTAGAATTTTGACTGTAGCAGGTGCCGGTGGAGGTCGGGGTCTGAAAAAGGGATGGTTAGGGTCCTCTTAACTATTCTTAACACGGAACCATCAATGAATATTGTCACTAAAGGATCCATGTGCCCCAATTGAGAAGAGAGAGGTGGTCATGTGGCGCATGGTCGACTTCCTGGGGGAAAAGAGGGGAGGGGCTTATCAAGGTTTGCCATGTAAGTCTTATCTTAATTGGCCATTCCTTCAGGCTGAGGACTATCTCTTCAGTTTGTAAACCATTTGGTGGTAGATTCTGTTGTGCCTGAGCAGGTTGAGCCTCGAGCCCACACATCCACTACCAGACATGACCCCAATGTTCTGGAAGACCTTGAAGTGTTCCGATTGAAAATTTGTGTGTCCCGCATGCCTGACACCATCAGGATCATCCTAGAGGGGCTTCCGGTGGTAACAGGCCGGAGCTGTGTGGTGAGGGCCTGCTGCCTTCTACTTGGCCTAACCTACACAACCTTGAATATCCCATAAAACTCCAATACACCTTTGATGTCTTCTAGGGGCTGTTTGTTGGGCTGAACCCCAAATGTGCGCAACAATCATCAAAATACATCAACCTGGAGAAGAGGCTTCTGGCTTAGGAATACCCTGACAGAGCTCTAAAACTTCCGCTTTTTTTGGGTTGTTGTTGACCACTCACCAGGAGCCCCCATGGACCTGACTGACTCCTCAATATTTAGTGGGCTATCACATGTCCATACACACTGATAATAACTGACAAAAAATTTGAAATACACCCATTAATCTTTAATTTGAGTTTACACTGCCATATAAGAAAACAGCACCGGGAAGACGCTAAGACAAGAAAACACCTTGAAATGTAATTTCATGTGTAGTGAGGCATTGTCTGACTGTGTAGCATTCACGTTGTCTTTTTGCATTTTATACTTGACAAAGGTTTAAGTTTACCATTGGTAGATTTAAAAGTAACTTAGTTTAATCATGTTAAGTTTCTATAAGTTTGACATACAGTCATTCAGGCCCCACCTGATTCCCCACTCTTTCCCGTATGTATTTGCACATCCCACTTACAAATTGGAAATACTTTGACCTGGTGTAATGAGTTATTGTCTATAAATATAGTCACTGCTTTTATTAGTAGCATCACTAACTATTTATGATGGAAATTGGTCAAAAATAGACCATTTTCAATGATAACCACATGGCGATTTGGCTATTGAGAAACTAATCAAAAGTCATAGCAGCACTGTATTTTTTATTGAGAAAACCCCAATAACATCAAATACCATGACAGGTAGTGCTTTAGGGGGGAAGTCCAAGTATAAACTTCAGGGTATGTGGCAGTGAATTGGTAGAGGACCAGAACCCATTTGGCATTTTGGCCTATGACACCACATTTTGGCTGTTTTTTGTATGACTTTATTCTAAAATTACCTCCACCATTATCCAATTATCTTTATCATACATGCTTGAGAATTATGTAGAAAGAATGAGCAGTTTAGGGTTCCCCAAAGGGATTGGAAAAGTATGGCAAAGGATTTTGAAAATTCTCATGTTTTTAAATTCAAGAAAAAAAAAAATTACAAAGTTTTGGAATGATTGAAATTCACCACCACATTGGGGATTGTGTGACCGCTCAGACTGCATGGCACTTTGAAGCTTTTAGCAAACACTGCCTCAAATAGTATTTTTTGGTGTCTACTCTTTATAATCAAGTTGAAATGATTAAATTTCCTGACTTCTTACATTAACCAGAACTTGAACTGAATACATTCAAAGCTGTATATTTGAACTCATTTCACTTAAAAAGACATGAAGCTGATTTAACCCCCCCCAAAAAAAAACAAAAAAAAAACTTAGGGCAAACTGTTACCTTCATCTTTTTGAGTAGGATGAGGGTATGATTTCTCACAGTGTGTGCTGTTAACAGTATTTGGTAAATGAGCAGGATACCTCATGTGACAGAGGAATATGAGATAGCAGGGCAAGCGTAAGGAACCCACTTACTGTACGCTCTGAGATGGGTTGTTAAAGAACAATGAGGAAGAAACTAAAAAGGGGATTTGGGTAGTTGTGAGCATCTCTGAATATCAAAACACATCCATACATACTGTACTCTAAATCTATCTCAGAGATGGGTTGAATCCTGCGAGATCAATATTGAGCAACAATAGAATAAAAGCAACACCCTGCATAAACAGAAAAGAGTAAAAACATCATGTTCATTCACAGAGGGACTCCCAAGAGTCCATATGTCTATTTCTCATCTCTGGTCAGTGCCCAGGAAAAGGTTGGTTTCCAGCAACTCCACAGGGCAGCACAGTCTGATGTCTGATACATATCTGCTATTGGTTTTACACTTAATCATACACAAAACACACACGCACATTATCCGATTATTTGTAATAACAAAATAGTGTGTCATGACACACCGTGACAGGCAAACAACATTTAAAGGTCCTGCAATACCAAGTCGACTGTCGTTGGGCTGCGTTCAGCTTCTGTGGCCGCCCAAAAGCTGTAGTTTTTGCGGTGTGTCCCACCACCGTTGACACTGGTTTATATAGTTGACACTTTGTTTATTCCTACAAAGATGTGTTGCACAAGTAAACATGATTGAAAACTACTCATATCCTATCTTATTCAATTATTTCCACACATTTCTTCATAAAATATTCAGTTGTAACAGATAAAGGGTACTTACAATTGCGTGAACACCAGACACGATGGTATAATGCAAAATACATAAGTATTATTTCGTAATTTCAGACTACAACCATTACCATTACAGCCATTACAAACAGGAAGGGCAAACACAATTCCTACATTTCGCCCCACTGAAAAGGCACTGCACTGCTATCACAATTGAAGTAACGGCATAGTTCATCTCTGTGCTGCTTGGCTCGTATTGTTGCATTGGTGGTGTGTGGCGGGGCCTGTTGTAGATCAGGGTCTTGTCTCTATCTCCCTGACAGGAAACCGTTTTTAAAGTGGCGAGCGAGAGTGGTAAGAAAGGCAGGCAAACGCTACTTTGCTTGGCTTGTATTTCCGCTATTCTGAGTTTTCCGGTTTTTTTTTTCGAATTACGAATACAGACTACCGCCACCTCCTGGTATGGAGAGTTATTTCCTCTCACGCAGGCGCAAACCATGCATGCATGTCGGCCGTCGGCCGTAGTGTTTACGGTGTGTTCAAGTGCAACTTTTACAGGATACGTGAAGTGACATGAGCGACGCGAGGCGACGCAAATAGTCGGCCTCGATCGCTGTTAGTTCTTTGACGCCGGTATGGCGTGACTGGGCATAACACTCACACTGCAGAGAGATAGACTCCATGCTGAGTCTGTGGGACACGCCGTGGATGAGACACACTTGTACTCTCTCTGGACGCATACATGGGAACTCGTTCTCCTCCTTGGAGTCAGAGGACACACGCGTTCTCGGGGTATCTGGCATGGACGAGCACGCAGGGCAGCATGATGGGCACAGGCTGACGATGCTATAGCCAATTCACTCTTCTCTTCATGGGAATAAAACTGAATAAACATAATTCCGCCTATTCATTTGAATTCGGTTTGAGCGACCAAGGAGAACTGACAGACGTTTAGGGTAGAACTAAAAACAACAAATCGAACACTTGGCCTGCTGAACCAGGACCGCTGTGTACATGCAAGCAACGATTCACACAATTCAGGTCAATTCAATCTAATTTAACTATGCTGGAATTCGATGGGGAATTCCAACATGTCATTCATTTACTAACCTTTATGGCCAGCCCAGCTCAACAGAACACACCCATTCACATGGGCCTCACACTCACTCACAGCATCCTCTTGCCACTCACACAAAGCATGCTGGGAGGCATGGTTTCCAGGGCGACAGAGAGGCACCTTTCCTTGACGACAGTTCAGAATGTAGAGACAAGAGGCCATAAGCTTGCCCCTCAGGTGTGGCAATATGGGTGTCTTTAGTTTACCAGTAAACGGAACAAGGCAACGATAACCGCACTATCGGTGAACAAATTCATGCTGTTTAATACGATTCGATGAATGGATGGAAATATAGAAACAAGCAATTACATCAAAGGAAAAGTATATACACAAAAGAGATATACAAACTAGAGCTTAGGTGGTGCAAGAGTAAAATTTCCAATGTGCCATGTGCAAAGTATGCGTGGATTGTGCTGGTACAATGTATAAAAATACCTCTTAATATCCAGTAAATAGTTAGAGTATACATAGATGAGCAGCTTGCACCAAGGCATTATACTTCTGCGACATGAAAAATGTATCATGCATTTGAAAATCATGTATGTACAATTGAAATATCAACACACGCTGAAGAGAAGGATAAAACGGAAGGACTTTCTGTCAACAAATTAAAGACAGCCCACACACAGGTTTGAAATATAGGAAGATGTGAAAATGTGGAAATAAACTAAATTTGTGAACTAATTATTAGTGTTTGGTCTTCCCGCTATTTGGGAACTTCTCGTCAGTGACAGGGGCTCTATTGAGAGAAGAAACACCGCTCTAAGTATCTCCTCACACTGATAAATTAAAAATAAACTGCTACCGTTTGATTGAGTGAATTAAAGGTTCTCTCACATCACCTCCAAACACCCTCAGACATCCGCTTTCCTAAATCCACAATCACACATGAATTTCCCCCACGTCCCCAAATTACAACTTAACACAATTATTTAAAGCCCCTAATCCCGCTTTTATGTGTTATATATTCTAACCCCCGACCACCACACACAGACACACACCTCCTGATCGCAAATTGGCGAAAATAACTAGTATTGTCTCTTTAAGCCCATTTAATGTGATTCATGGAGGATGGATGGAGACAAGCCACTGTTGTGACAAGTGTGCAACTGTAACTGTATACAGAGGATAAAGACAAGAGATTCGCTCACACTTCTCCGAGGAGAAAATGGAGAGCAGGAGAGGAGAATGCGA
>OMOX01046621.1:0-10945 GCA_900312595.1 Guentherus altivela | reverse complement strand
TGTGTCTGCTCATATTGTGATATGCACCTACTGTGAATTCGGGGTTGATACTGAGATAGAGAGAAAGCTGTTCATGTGAGAGTGCATTGATGTTCATCACCCTTGTCCTGTTGCATGCTGGGATTGTTGATCAATCAGTAAAACACTGAAGAAGCGCTGTGTGTCCCGTGGATTCTATATCAAGCCACTCCGGAACCGGTGGCTACTTAAGTGGCACTGGGTGAAAGTGCCCTTTTCTACTCAACGTAACCTTTACTTCACAATCTGTTCATCCCCCTGTCTTGAATCCAGCTTAACCTTGATTTTCTATTTACGTCTCCTGCTCCCACTGCATTACTTGAGCTATCACTTCTATCCCTTTTTCTTTTTTGATTTCACCTCCTTCCATATTTATACTAGCATCTGAGTTATCCACTATGATTTAAACAGTCAAATGAACAACTAAGGAGGAATGTTTCGGACAAAAATAAATAAATTTATGTTGAAATGTGAAAACACATAGATTTGTCACTATTTTTAATTACTTATGCTTACATTTCATTTTCCTTCTTTCTTTCTTTCTTTCTTTCTTTAATTTTGCGAATTTTCCGGAATAGTCCCCCATAATAAACAATTGTTGCTCGTCCATCCATCAAACAAAAAAAAACCCGCGCTAGTCACTCTTGTTCGGGACGAGGACCTTCCTATGCCTCGAATATCGGAGCTTCCGTGTAGCACATGAACCAAGCAAAGTTTAAAAAGAAGAAAAGAAAAACGGATGGGGAGTGGGTTGTCTGCGCGGACATCTCCGAGTATCCAATGAAAACCTTTACGTATTTTTCGTACTCCAAATCGAGCACTACGTCAACGTTACGTTAAGTGGCTGGGAAGCCCAGCAAGTCTACAAGGAGTCGCCGTTATTTCCGCGCTATGGTTTCAAGAATACCACATCCGTTTATTATGCGTACGCATCTTCGGGGACGGAAAGGGAAGCTAAACAGCTCGTCTGATGGGGTCGACTGGATTTGCGCCGTAACGAAATGAGAATTACCCCAACTCCAAACGTCATATGTGCACGAACAAGATGCAGATTCACAGCCCTTAAATCGTCAGGTTTGTCTCTCGAATGATTTCGCAGCCCGATTAAACAAACGTAGACACACACACACACACAGATTCGGCCTTTGCGACCCCCACCTTTGGGGAAGGCCTTGTTGTGCCTGCCTGTGTCTGTGTTTACAGGGCCCAGAGGCCACACCGCGCTTGAATAACACGCATTATGGGTGATTTTCAACGATGCGTTGCACTTAATCATTCACTGTTCGCCATTTTTGAATAAAAAGGGGAGCTAATTTTCGCGCCGTGTGCGTGTGGCGGCTGCGCTCGAGACACGTTTGCACGAGTGATCAATCCCGCTGCAACGACTAGTCGATGAGTAACGCGCAGGAGTTATAAACTAAAGGTCCTATCATGAACGTATAAACAGTACTTCCCAACAAAGCATGAAGTTGATGTCCTACCCTAAGAGTTGCATGAGGGCTGACTCGCGGCTTACACGAACGTTGTTTGGCGATTGGTGCAAATATAATGAATCATAATAACTTTATTGATCCTCATGGGGAAATTGTCCTCTGCATTTTGAGCCATCCTATTTTCTTAGGGGCAGCCACAGTGCAGTGCCTGTGTGGCAGTTAGGGGTTCAGTGTCTTGCTCAAGGATGTTTCAACTGAACTGGTTACGTTGAGACTCCCCGATAGCTGCTCTACCTCTTGAGCTTCTGCTGCTCTCTATAGCTAATGTTTAGCAATGTTCTGCCGTGCGTAGCCCTCCAAAATGCCATCACCTCTGTGCCCTGATATTTATATGCCTTGTGCAGTGGTCTCTCCAGAGTAAGTCTGTCAAATTTAGAAGCGGGTTTCAGTCCTCATCTCTAGTTTAGGGCACCCGGACTACCAATGTGTCCAACCCTTTCATAAGTTGAAGAACAAACTATTTAAAATAGTTGCCGCCAGGTAATCTAATTACTTTACATGTTACCTCCAACACTGTTACTAACAATTTTCTTTTCACAGACAGAAATAAGACAACCCAACCCATGAGGCCTGCTCCTCTCTTTTCGAGGAAATCCGGGACAGTAGATGGAACCCCATTTATCCCATAAGTAATTTTAAATTTGGACAGTCAACAACTGCATCTCCCGGACCCCTTCTGAACATGAAACCAGCCAAATCTCAACAAATGTCATTTCTACACGGGAGACATGAAAAGCTGGGCCTTGACTGCCTGCTAAATCCACCGAAAGTGATGTATTGTGAAAAATGCAGCTTTTTCTCTGCCGACCTTGCAACCCTAAGGAGGCACAAGTTGGAACACGAGGCCACACCTTTTTACTGTTTCTATTGCAATCATCTCTCATACACCGAGAAAGAGTTGCATATGCACTTGGAACAGCATACCACATTGTATCCGTACAAATGTCAATACTGTCGACTGGGATACATGAGGAGGAGTTACCTTGTGAGTCACATCCAAAGTGCCCATGGTAAATCCAGCGATCAAGGAGTTGTGACATCAAATGTACACGCCCCAGTGTCCACTGCCTCGCCGGCCACAGCCAGAAGTAACGCATCCTCAGCAAGTCCATCTCTAAAGGTATCAGCGCCTCCCACTGTGACGACGCCTCCAACCAGAGTGAGCGACAACAAACCGAAAAGTAAAACAGTGGAGACCAATGTGCCCCGTGTCCCCAAAGTTGATGCTGAACTGTTGTCTCCCTTAAATGAACCCATTCAGCACAACAAGGCATTAACTGTGTCATTACCAGAGGAAGTGACTATCCCTGCTGGATGCTTGGTTGAGCTTATTGAGGTGAGAACAGTCAATGGGACAAAGGAACTAAAACTGAGACTTGTCTCTCAACAAGGAAATGCAGCTGTGGCAAAAGGCAGTCAGAACATAAACTCACAAAACACCATTGTGGGAAAACCATTGTCTCCAGCATTAAACACCAACTCCTCAAAGACAGATAGTGTGGGAATGTGCACTGTAAACAAAAAGATAAGCGAAACAAAAAACTTGAAAGCAGAACGTCTTCCGGTTGTTCCAGCTAAGACTGAAAGTATCCTTAATACAAAGGAATCCACAGGAACCAAAAGAACACAGCGGGAGTCAAAGAATCTTATGGTCGGACACCCTTCTGGAGTTCCCGCCAAGATTGCCAAAATCATTCCAAACCCAGGAAGTACAACCCGTGAAAACAAACGAACGCTTTTGGAAACATTACACCTGAATGCATCATGTCCTACACTTGTCCAAACTAAAACTGCCAGCCAGGTGATAAAAGTCCTAAATCCACTGGATAATGGAGGATTTGCATCTAGTAGAACAGTGCATCGAACAAAGAACGTGATCCTCGAACATACCACAAGTGTTCCGACCATGGATGGCAGTCATGCAAAAGTATTTTTTCAAGTGAAAGATGAACCCAAGGAGATGAGCACTGTGGGCAGTGCTACTGCTCCAAACACAACTGCAAGCGAGACATCTTTAGCATTCTCAATATGTAAGGATGAAGTCACTGAAGGGGCATATTCCCTAATGTCTTACACTGGAAGCTGCATGCCGACCGCTCCCTCTTCGACCAAACAACCTGAAGCGGGGGGGAGTTCTGCCGTCGCGGACTCAAAGACTGCAGCGTGGACGCTGCCGGGACGCTGCAGAGATAGGGCGTTTGCGGGAGAGCGGTCAGATCCTGAAGGCTTTCCGGTCATCTCATCTGTTTTCTCCCTGAGTCAACCAACGGTGGACGGCCAGGTTAGCATTCAACCGTTGGTAAAGGCTTTGCAGGGCGTCGTGATGAATGAAAGCGCATTTTCTGCCAACATGTCTCCAGATCATGCCAATGCAACAACTTTGGTAATCGGACATAAAGAGGAGAGAACACCTGATCACGGTGTTCCTGCAGTCATTAAGGCGTTGTCCATTGTCCACGAACCACCAGTGACCCCTAAGACTCATGGTGATAAGAAAAGCGAGGAGGCTGATGGATATATTCATCATACACAGAAACGAACTGGGCAGCCTTTGGTGATGGAGGACAAAACAGTGGGTGAGACTGCAAAAGCCAACGGCAAGCGCAGTCAATGTTTTACCTCAAACGTTGCTCCCGTGTCAGTTAAGCAGGAGGCGGCCTCCGTGGTGACCTCCTCTGTGGCCGCAGGCATTCCAGAGCGGTTATTGGACTCTGCGGCAAAAGCGCGGGACACCTCCAAATTTCTTACAGTCACTTTGAAAAGGTTACGAGTAGGCTTGTGGACACAGGATAAGAAAGGACCAAAACTGAGCAAAGTGCACAAATCTAAGAATCCAGGACGCTCGGGGACCCCCGGTGACAATTCAGTTTTTCAGCCGGCGCCACTGAAGGTGGACCAACTGGTCAAGCAGCCAGGTCCAAACCAACCCGTAGTGGTGCTTAATCATCCCAAGCCCCAGGTTCTCAAGAGGGGTTTCGGGACAAACACTGCCACTGACGCGGGAGCCCCTGAGGCTGTTCCAAAGTGCCAAATCTTGAAGATGAGGTTGAGCAAAGTGATGGGACATAAGTACGAGGTGGTTGGGTGCACGGTCAGGGTGCGGACATGAATTTTTTTGGCAACGTCGAGATACGCAGAAGTGAACGTGAACAGTGAAACAAGTGGATGTGGACATTTGTCTGTCCATAAATGTCTGTACATAAAGTTAGATGTTGTCCTTTATAGCCATCGTATTTATTTGAAGGTGCAATTCAGTTTGACTTCTTGAGCAGTGAATGTAGCTATGACTACAGTGGCTAGCAAACTTGGGAGCACGAGAAGTGATGTGTGTAAGTACTGTAATTTAACTCTAAAGTTTTAAGTATTAGTATTGGACCGAAAATAGATCCTGAACAACTTTTAATGCATGTACAGTACATTCTGTGTACACATTTGCAAAAGTATAGATTGCTTTCACTTGAAACCATTGCTCCCATAAGCAGTCTTTTCAAACATAATTTGACATCCTGACTTTGTAGGCATTTGTTCAATTCATGCAGGGGTCTGAAATGGTCCAAGTGAAAGCAACCAGTAGCTGGCAATACAAGACTTCTCATTTCATTTGTGTAAAACGTAGTGTACGAGGTTTTAGGCCTACCGTTGTATTGAATTCATATGGTTGCCTGGTTTTATCCCGAACTTACTGTTATTTGTGATGTGACGTCTGACCTTCATACTTGGGCTATTAGTTGAAATAATTAACATGCCCTACAACGTGTACATGCTATTGACTCTTCTATTTCTTCCCACGTTCATCTCATTGCCAAGTATTTGAGGACTGTAGTCCTTGCAGTCTTCATTATATACATCTTCTCATTTAGTTCAGGTTTATTATTAGTCAGTGTGCAGCTGCAGATGCAACCCGACACTGAACACCCTCCCAAACAAACACAAGCAAAACAACCACATTTATTCATGATTTTCTCTACCTGTTTTCCTTTGCGTTGGTTTAGTTGAACTTGAAGGTATGAGATTTGATTGTAAACTTCTGACAAATTTATTTCAGTTTAGAGTCAGTCATATCATTGACAAGTTTTTGTATTTACAGTTCTAACTTTTTGTAAAGATTTTTTCAATAAAACAAAGTCAACTATGTCACAGTTTGTAGAAATGATTAGCCCTTATTTTGCTCCCATCACTTAAGACGCTCACAAATGCAACACAGACTTGGAGGTAAGATAGTATGTAAAATGTTGGGAGGCAGGTCATTTTGGTCATATAGCTAAAACAGCTGGGAATTTGCATGTAGAGACAAAGAAATCTGGTTGGATTATTTGTCTTTATTAAGACTGCATTTCATCTCAACAGCAGGTCCACATCTCTTTTTGTGATTGGATATGTCAAAACACAATTTTCGGGATATTTGCTTCCTGGCTTCTTCCTCCCATTGATGAGCGCTATCGGGAATATGGAGTGGAATTTGATTATATCTACCACCGAGTCGAACATCTGCGGGAAAAGCAAGTAATTAGAATTTTGCGCGCTAATGGAATTGTCAAATTAGTTTCTTGAGTTGACTTACGTCCTCCGCTCGTTGCCCTGTCCCAAGGGCAAACTTGCTGGTGCTCTCAATCAACCGAATCTTCACGTTGTAAACCTTCCTTTCGTGGTACACGGCCAAGACGTACGGTTCGCTGGCGGTGTTCCTTGAACAGTCCCGCACTACGAATGCTCCATCCTAAACACAATCAATGCATGCTTTCAAAGTTCCTCATGCTTGGTTCCAACGTGAAATATTTGGCTATTTGGGTGTAACACAGCTTAGAAATAAATACCTTGCCTACAAGGTGTAAGGCATGTTCGGCCTCTGGTCGATTACAGGCCCCTATGTACCAGTCTTGCTCATTGTAGGTCTGGCAAAAGATTAAATCATGGCAGGATACTGAATTCACTTCCGTGATAATAGGTTTTTGAATTCCGAAAGCATTGTAGAATGCATGACTTGTCTGCTTTATCTCAAGCCTACCTGTTGCGGCTTTTCTTTGGGCACAAAGCCATGGCAGTCGGTGTCGTCTTTAGTTTGAGGCCACTCGTGAGATTGGCGCTTGAGTGGTGAGGCCCCTGATTTCCCACAGGGGAGAGGATGTGTGAATTTCTCTCCGTAGGTTCAAGAAATTAGTTTGTCTGCCAATGAGCTGGTGGTGGTGATTTTATATGATCTCAAAATGTATAATTGATTGATGCTTTGCAGCATTGGTTACCTTGCGCTTTGAGATTTTGATGTGACCTAAAGAAACAATAAAATAGTGCACAAATATAATTTGGGTATGCATATGGTAGTACCTTGCAAGACAGGAAAACCACTTTCCACTGACCTGCACCTCGTGTCTAATTGGTGACGAGAGTCCGAGTCCAATGAATGTCTAAAACTGCTATGGTTCACGGATTCTCCTTCAGCGCTCTGCAGACCTGAAATGTACTCTTATTTTTTATTTTGTACAGATTTTCAAATCTTATTTCCAAAATAGTGTATTTCCAATAATATAGCACTGACCTTCAGTGGGTGTATTCAGTTCTGCCTGTTGTTCATGAAAGACAGATGGCAATTCATTAATAAAGTTAACTTACACTTTATTAATCTCTGTGGGGAAATTGTTCCTCTGCATTTTGACCCATCCTTACTACTTAGGAGCAGTGGGCAGCCACCGTGCGGCGCCCCGGGACCAACTCCAGTTCTAAGGCCAGTGCCTTGGTCAAGGTTAGTGGCAGGAGTATTAACCTAACATGCATGTCTTTTGATGTGGGAGGAAACCAGAATATCCGTAGAAAACCCACATGAACACAGGGAGAATATGTCAACTCTACACAGAAAGGCCCCAGTCAGGTTTTGAACCCAGGGCCGTCTTACTGTGAGACAGCAGTTCTAACCACTGAGCCACCGTGCCACCGATATCTTCCACTCAAGCATGTTTCAAAATTGTCAAATGACAAGACAGCCTCTAAAAGGGTTGCATTTAATCCGTAATATACGACTTACATTTTTAGGCGCTTTCTGTGTCCTGAAACAAAGCAGAAAAAGACAGCATCATTCATATAGTTTAATACTGTCAGTATTTGCAAAGGATGCTGCATATTCTTTGTAAAGATGTTACTTCCAAACAACAGGTGGTGGCGCTGTTGCCACGTTGTATAAAGCAACGTACGGGACAATAGCAGACTGAACTCACTCTTTGCTGGCGTTTTGCACTTTTAGCTCTGTCATTAGAGTCACCAGGTCCTCCATCAACGACACAGGATAACTAGAACAATGCAGAGTTTAAGATTAACAAGAGCCCATTCAAAACCATGGGCCAATTATGGTAATGTGACGTGTAGCCGAGGGAGCTACCTTTGGCAGAGTTGTGTGCCCTAAAAAAGAGGGGATAGCAATCATTGACCTAATTTATAAACGATAAAAACCAAGAAGCAGGCAGTCAACAAAATCCAAAAGCATATAAACTAAATCTACCTGCTTTCTAGGCTCCACGGGGGGTGTCCTCCCATCTAGAAAAACATTCATTTAAACTTTGGGGTGCTACTTGAGGCCTGTTATTCAAGTATAAAAGTGTGAATTGCTTTGCCCTCTGGTATTGAAAAACCCCTCAGCGTGTGAAGCTACAGTGTATCAAAATAATCCCAATTGGTGTAGTTACCTGCTGTGGTCCTGATTCTGCTTGGCTTCAGATTCCTGTTAATAGCAGGCACTGTGGTTCACACAACAAAAACATTCTTGTCAATGTATTTGCTGTTGAAGCAAGCTTCTTTTTGTAAAATTTTACTGTCTGATTTTGTTCTATTTCCCCCCAGTTTGGTAGCCAATTATACCCTACGTTTCAACCACATCCCGGCCAGCCACCAGTAGGAAGGAGGTCGACATGTCTTCTTGAGCCTCTGACTGTAATTCCAGTCACACATGGGGCCGCTCTAAGCACGATGAGCCTCCCCGCGGAGTCCCACCCTAACCTCCCTCGGAGTGGCTACCATATAATAATAATAATAATAATAATAATAATGACTTTCTTGATCCTTGAGAAGAAATTGTCTTCTGCATTTAACGCATCCTGATTTCTTAGGAGCAGTGGGCAGTCACAGTGCGGCGGCTGGGGAGCAGATAGTGGTTTAGTGTCTTGCTCAAGGACACTTCGACGTGATACCAGGAGGAGCCGGGGATTGGACCAGTGATCTTCTGACTACTAAACGACCGCTCTACCTCCTGAGCCCCTGCGGCCTCCGAATATGCTGCTTCCCCATGGCACCGGACATACTTGGATCTGGCCGGTCGGGGCACGAACCCGTTTGCTTGTTATTGTAGGGTCTCATGGCACAGGTATCTCCAGTTACCTGGATTACAGGGGGGTGCTCTGGGCGGACATCTAGGAGGTGTGCTGTAGCCACCCTACAGAGATAGGGGTAACAACAGCTCATATTAGAAGAGATTTAAACTGGGAGAAATGATACGTAATGCCTATCCTACCTCGATGAATAACTTACACTTGAGTTTGAGCCCACGCTTTGAGCAGACGATGATCGGGTAAGGTCCCTGTCTTGAGAATAAAAGGGATATGTTCATTTTACAGTCGCTGTCACTTCACGTAGGAGTAGGACCAAAAATAATAGCAGTTACTGTAGTCACAGCGATTAGTAGCAGTGGATAACAATTTTACAGTTCAGTTAGTAATTCTTTTAATGACTGGGTTAAGCCTCTACACTCCTCCGCTCTGTGTGAGAATTGTGCTAAACTTTAAAGGGCACGTTCAAAGTTGTGGAGTTGCATTTGCGATGCTTTGCAGTCTGCAAATGTCTCTAAGACACATCCACAAGGGAGGAGGAAGGCGGAGTCTACACACACCAGGCTGTCCAGGCCTAGCACCTCTCCCCTCTGCTAGTTTCTGGATAATTGTCTCGCTCACAGCGTGATGAGGCCAACAGCTGGCTCTGGAGACACCCACAGACCCTGCACCCTCGAATGAGTGCTCTCACTAATCCACACATGCTTTCTCTATGCTTTCCATGGTGCCATTATGCCTGCATTCGTTGCTCGATTCCATTGTAACTATGTTTACCAAAGCTTCACAGAACAGAAAAATAACTCTAGGAGTGTTCCTCTGATTTAAGTGGCAGAAATTAAGAGGAAGGAGAAGTAGAAGAATGCTTTATTTGCCATTTTGCAGTGTATACAAGGTAATTGGAATGTTTATTTTATAAGAACATAATATTGTCTTGCACTAGTTTGGCAACTTTGATGTCCTTTTAAGGCTATTTCCTAACGTTGGCTTTGTTATGTGCCCTGTTGACTCATGCAATTGTTAACCAACAATAAGGATGATGTCACGGTCATGGACCTGACGTCATGGTATTCATAAGCATGACATCAGGTTGCACTTAGATAAGGAAGGATACCAGTTAAGTCCTTGAGAGATCTCTATCCAGCAGGATACTAGAAGATTCTAGACATCTGTTTCAGAATTTATTCTAATCTCACCACCCACTCAAGGAATAATTTTTTTCCTCAATACCAGCAGAAGGCTCTAGATATTATTCCTTGACACTTTTCACATAACTCTCCAAGGTACACGCACACATACTGTAGGTCAGAGTGCAGGGTCAGCTATATTGCAGCGCCCCTGGTGCAGTTTAGGATTCAGCGTCTTGCTCAAAGACACTTTGGTGCGATAACAAGAGGAGCCGGGAATCGAATCAGGGCCCTTCAGAGTGCCAGACAGCTGCTTGGCAAAATAATTCTACTTGGGGTTTTCAGATGCTCAAGTGATTCTATATGATCTTTTAATGAACCACTTTTTCCTGTTTTGTGGTTTAACAAACGGCCATACCTGCGTACTCTCCTTCAGCTTGCAGAGGCCTTGCTGGTTGTATGTTCACATTGACCACCTTCTCCTGGTCTTCCACCACATGGTACTCTGGCTCATCAATGTTGTTATAGCAACCGTATCTTTCTTTGACCCTCTTGACTTTCTTGCAGCGATTCTTGCAGCGGTCCTGTGATGTGCGAGATGCTTCAGATGAAAGGACGGCTTGCAGTTTCAGATATGAGCTGCACAGATGGTTTTTTTTGTGCATCTATGGAACAGCTTGACTAAAGTCAAATGTCCCTGTATATTTCTTCATTTTATTTATTTTAAATTAAATGATCCTTTAGTGGTACCATCCTGCACTGCCACACGATTTGCAACTTGCTCAAAAATGAAACCTGAGATGAGATTTTGTTTTTTTAGCCTTACTCTCATTTCTTTCTTTCTTTCTCTCTCTCTTTCTCTCTCTCTCTCCACACACACACACACACACACACACACACACACACACACACACACACACACACACACACACACACATAAACAAAACACATTTGTGACAGCCACATCATAGACACAATGCAGACCACAACACAATCACAAAGG
>OMOX01045481.1:3181-13407 GCA_900312595.1 Guentherus altivela | reverse complement strand
AATAATAATAATAATAATAATAATAATGATAATAAAGCGCTTTCAGCTATCTGCTTCACCTCACCCATCTTCTGATTGCTAGCTATTTTACTCAAAAATACCTTTAAAACATACATATCTACTTTCATGCAATTAGAAACAACTTTCAAGTCAACTTTCAACTTCAAACAGTCTGTATATCTTCACGTGGCACGTCTTGTGGTGCAGGCGCAGATGCATCTATACTGTAATCAAGCCAGCGACCAAAATAGTCGAATTGAAGGAGATGGCGTATATAAAACGCCATCATTTTTGCACGGGAAGGACTGTGATTGGTGGACTCAGATCCTTCTAGAAAATAAGTCCCAATCGTCAAAACTTATCAGCTTCAGCTGTAATGCATATTTCACCGTACATTCCGATTATTATGTATAATTCAGCTTTCTGATCAGTATTTTCTTGTTGAATAACTGTTCTTTTATTAAATTATTTATTAATATTACATTTTATTTAGGAAAAGAAGGGACCTATTTTCCTTATTAAAATGCATTATTTAAATGGTATGATTACCTGGAATTGATCATTCATTTTGTCTGTATGCTTAGCTAGTTTAATGACCTGGGTTAACACTAAGCTGTCTGTCCACTCACTCAGGTTACTAGGTAGAGGGAAACAAAAAGCAAAGCGCCTCCCTACTCCAAACATAACTACACCCCCAAACTAACAGTCAAATAATGCAATCCTCACACTGCTCCTCGAGCATTTAGGAACCACATGGGATCATCAGCAACAACAGTTATAACACATCAGTACAGTCCATGGGTCATTACAATACCATTAATCCCGTTCATGAATAAAATACACTTATATATTAATCCAGTTTATTAAGAATAATTCATCTTCTGATATTCATATTTCATTTGTCATTCAACTTGTATGTTTTGAGTCATTGTCATGTTAAAAGGTCCAGTTACATTTCAGCTTCAGCTTCGGCTGTTTGATGGATGGTCCCACGATTTCCTCAAGTATTCTCTGGTAGAGTGAGGGATTCATTGATGATTTTATGATGGCAAGCTGGCGGGGCCCCGAGACAGTAAAGCAGCCCCAAACCATAATGCTCCCACCACCATGCTTTACAGACGGTATGAGGTTCTTTTGTACAAAGCCAGTTTTAAGTTTTTTGTCAAACACGACACCTGGCATTGTAGACAAATAACTCAACCTTGGATTCATCTGTCCAGACCACATTGTCCCCGTGTTGCTGTTCTTCGCCCAAGTATTTTCAGGCAAACTTCAAAGTTGTCTGTAGATCCCTTGATGTTACCAAGCATCTTACGGTCAGCTCTTGGGCTGATCTTGGTCAGATTGCCTGTCCTGGAGAGATGTCTAGTGGTCTGAAATTTTCTCCATTTATAGATAATCTTTCAGAAAGTGCAATGGTTCTCTTCTAATTTTTTGGAGATGACGTTTAAAGCCCCTCCCAGAAACACGGGCAACAATCCTTCTTCTCGGGGCCTCAGAGAGCTCTTTTGATCTTGACATGACGTTACCACACCAGTCAACAGCCATGACAGCGGGTTTCCTATGATTACATGAAGCAGGGACATCCATATTACACTCTTTAATGATGCTCTAATCATTTGCACTTGTTTGGTGCATCTCCTTCAACTTGTCGGCATGTAATAGGATGAAGGTATTCGGATGGACTTTTCCAAATTAGGAAATTGTATTTCTCTTGATCTATGTCAGGTAAGCCATGGCAAAGTATGATTTTCCCCTTTCATTTGTTGAATAACATCATCTTTAACAGTCAATAGTGTTGAAATGAGGATTAGGTTTCCATAAGTGTAACTGTGTTAAAAAAAAAAAAAAAGGTTTAGAAAGAGAATTTTTTTTCATGGGGTGTACTGACTTTTTCGCAACAATGTATATAAACCTACAGCATTCATATCCAATGTATATTGCCTATATAATGTATATACTAAGACAACATGTACAAATTATTTTTGGGCCAATGGAATAAGCATTGCAAGTTCCACTCCATGGCTTCAGTTTCCACAGGAGGTTTGATCCCGTCATGCGCTGGAAAACGGATCCAGCAGGAACGAGGGATTCCATGGCAACAATCCCTACCTTTCAGACCCTTATGGAGCCTCTGATTCTAAAGGTGGCACAGTGGCCCAGTGGTTAACACTGTTGCCTCACAGGGAGAAGGTCCTGGGTTCAAACCCCAACTGAGGCCTTTCTGCGTGGAGTTTGCATGTTGTTTGCGTGGGGGTGCTCCGGTTTCCTCCCACATCAAAAGACATGCATGTTAGGTTAATACTCCTGTCACTGCCCATGACCAAGGAACTGGCTTTCAAACTGGAGTTGGGCACCGCTTGGTTGCCTTTAAACAAAAACGTTATGCTTCCAATACACATAAAAAACTGTTTTCTTTGTGTTTTGTGTTTACCTTTAAATAGAGAAAGAGTTGGAAGCTATACCGTATTATTGGTGTTGACAATGAATTATCAGAACAGCTCATTTTAAAGATTGGATGTTCATGAACTCTGAGATATAACTTTAGAAATAAGTAAGAGACAAATTTGACTTTATTGTTGAATGTTGAAGGTCCTCTGAAAATCTCAATGGAAGTCATGTCTAGTCAGACAGCTCACAGTTAATTTAATATGCAATATCGACAAGAGGACAGGGTCTTCTGACTGGGTATGTTAGGTTCTGGTGAGGTTCTAAGTTTGGTAACTACTGCATTCGACAAAATTAATAGTCAATAAAGCTTCTTAGGTAACTGAGACTCTATTTGACTCGTGCCATAAAACTGTTCCTAGATGTAGCAATTCATATCAGGCAGACTGTCCACTAGTGTCAGTATTAACACAGGAAAAGGATATATTTTGCAAATCTAATATAAAAATAATACATTTGCATGACAGCCAACTGTCACAATTGTGTACTTGAACATAATAATAAATAAATTGCAGGAGTAGTCAAGAGGTGTACTCAAAATGATGATTGCCATGTTACTGAGAAAAAATTATTATATAATATAATGATGTAATTGGGACTTTATTAATCCCCGAGGGGAAAATGTCATGGCAACCCTCCAGCAGTTTGTTCTCCAGAACTTTTTTTTCAGCTCGTGTTTGTCAGCTCACAAATGACAATCCCAAAATGTTTATAGGATGTTACTTGTTAACATGTCTTCAATAAAAGACGTTTTTTCCCTATCCGTACTATTTCCTTATGGAGAAATATTAGATTTCGAATGCAAGGTTAATATCAAGACTCTACAGGGACCAAATGCCCTTGCGTCTTTTGAAACTCTTTGGGCATCTGAGAGCCGGACTCCTGGCTTATACAGTATGTCCAACACGTCCGATTCCTCTGCTCCTTTCCCTTAATACGGCCAGCCTGCACATTACAAAGGCTTCTGCCAACTCCTACCCCGATTCAGTAATATTCTGGGTTTTCACTATTATTTGAAACCTTGATTATTTTCCCACTGTCTTTTCTTTTGTCTCAATTCAAACAAGTTAACAGTCAGTCTTCATATCCTGTCTCGGAACCACAAATGAAGCCTTCATTGTAAACAGCAATGTGCTGACGGTCACTCAAAAGCCTCTGTCGTTGTTGCTTTTGCTCAAGTCTATTTGACAAGAGGCACTCTGCAGGCAGCTGACAATTGGTATCAAATGTTAGCCAGAGGGAATGTGTGTAGAACGTTGATCAGTTGAGTGTTTCTAGTATTACAAAAATGGGTCCTGCTGGGTTCAGTTTGGAGGACAACTACGTCCCATAACATCTCAGACATCCCTCAATATTTAAGCAGTGCTCTGTACTTTCAATGGAGCTTAAAACAAAATCCCTCAGAAAAATTACCAAAAAGTGTAGACCGATGAGAAGACTTTTTAAATTGTGAAATTTAGGACAGAACTAATTCAAATAATTAGTTACTAGTTCTTAGAATTAATTAAATGAACAAGGAAGAAGGCATCCAGTGGTAGAAAGTAGCACCAGAATAGGGCTTGGGGTCAGTTTAGTTTCAGCTGAATACAATTCAGGCTGTTTGACTTCTGAAATTTCATTCCCTTATTGTTATTATTAAATTCAGTAAGAGTCCTATTGTGAAAATAAGGCACAAGAATAAAAAATATTGTGGAAATTATATAGGGGTTTCAATTGAAACTCGGGCGCCTCCTTAGCCAAACCTGTGTTTACCAGCGTTTCTGTGAATTTTGCCAGCCACAAGTTTGGGGTTGATTATTTCTAAAGACAATGAAAACAAAGGATCAACATACCAGGCTTTGCACAGCTATTCTTAATCTAGTTCACAAAATGATTTGGGACGTGCTCGACTGATGCTTTCTGTTGATCATGCTGGCAAGGGAAGCGCTGATGGGTTTCTGCCTGGACTCCAAAATGAGAGCAGAGCGTTGTTCCTAAATGAAACCTGTCACTGCAGCACTTCTTATTGTTTATTTATCCATCACTGCAGCTGTATCTTTTAGCATAACCAGAGTTTGTATCCCTTATCCTTACCAACTTTTGTGTCATTCTATCTTTCCTTTCCATTTCGAAGCCATAAAGTGTATATTTTTCCCTGTAATAACTCTACGCAGTTCACATTTGCTTCTTTAGGAACGAGTGCGTAATCACAAGTACCGGAGTGTGGGCGACTTGGAGAAAGACATCGTCCTTCTGTGTCACAACGCTCAGACGTTTAACTTGGAGGGATCTCAGGTAGGTTCTGATTAGAGCTATTTGAGAACAACAGCACGAGTCGCCGTACCATCCGGCGTGCCCATGTGTTGCACGTGTTTTTGTCTGTTCGTAACAGATCTACGAAGATTCAATCGTCATCACGTCTGTTTTTGAGAGTGCGAGGCAGCGAATTGTGACAGACGAGGAGGGAAACAAGGCACCCTCTGAAAATAACGCCGGTTCAGCCGAAGGCCAATTTCTTTCATCAGCAGGTAAGCAATTCCAGTGCCACTCATAAATAGAAGTTTATGTGGGAAATAAACTTTAGGAAAGTGTTGTCGATGGCTTATCTTTATAGACACACGTGAGAGGGATAGAGAGAGAACACAAAGATGAACAAATCCACACCCTGCAATTACATGCAGTTTCTCTTGAGAAGGGGAAAAAAACAACCTTGCTGTGTGTTCTTTCCCTTTTCTTATTTTTTTTAACTAGTGCAAAAAACCCCGGCACAACTGCAGCTTGAGACAAAGGAGGGCAGAAGCAAACAAACCAATATCAAGAGGCTCTACGCTGATCTAGTTAGCAATGAGGATCGAGAAGAAAATACAACAAAAGCTGAAGGTTGAACCGGAACGCAGCTCTTTTCTCATCTCCCGCTCACATCCGCCCTCTTCAGCGCCTTATTTTTCTTTCTTTTACGTTGCTAATCGGGTGCGAAGAACGGTTTGTATTCAAGTTAATGGGAAAAGCTTCGCAAAGAGTGGCGCTTTAGGAAGAAATGCATACCTGTCAATCGGACGAGCTCTCATGCCTCTCTCTCACCGTACACCTTACTGGTTCCTTCAATCGAAGCGGTCTCTCACCGCCATTTACCATCTCTGATTTCTTTGCCTTGATCCCTGTCGTCGCTTGAGTCGATGTGATTATTGCCGAGCCAGTTCAGTGACTGTTTTGTATCAGTGTAGTTGATTGTATGAAACACCTTCATATGTCTCGGAGCATGATGACTCAACTTCCCCAAAAAGGATGCGTTTGGAGCTGCAGAACAGAAGCACAAGGCGACTACGTCTTTACAGAGGGACGAACGGAACTACAGACGAAATGGTTTTAAACCTCGGAATATGCCACTTCTGAAGATAAAGATTCATTAATAAACCCTTTGTTGAAGTCTTGATCCGTCTGAAAATCTTGACAACTCTAATGTCTCACATGTCTATCCTTGCTATTACTTGACTATGTTAATGTTTGCACCACAACTTCAAGAGAATCCTAGGTGAATATCGCTTGATTCGTGTTTCTTTTTCATATATACTATAGTTTGAACGGAAAATCTCAGTTGAACCTAACCATAGGATCATTACCCATGCAGGAAGTTCACAGTCACACCGTTCGGGAAAACAGCAGACACATCAAGTCGATCCCTGACAAGACATGTCACATAGAAAACACTTGGGTGGAAAAAGTCCAGCATCAAAAGTGATTCGTGCAAAATGCTTCAACACATATATGTTTTTTATGAAAGTATTCGAGACTCCCACTGGTAAGGATTGTATACAGCCCCTGGGCTGCAAGGATACCTGTAGCCCTCTTTTAAGGGCAGTTAGACGATGTTATGTAAAGAGACATTAAAAAGGTTTTGGATGGCAAACTTTACTGCATCTTGTGTATCTGGTCAAATTGTCACTGCGAATGTATTGCTCTGTTGCATTCTTGAACATCTGTCTTGTTACAAGTGTGCATAAATGCCACACCTCACTACTGATGAATGGATCTAGTGCTTGTTACTCGTGTCTTATTTCCTCTATTTAAAAAAAAGCAAGATTTATTTGAATAACATGAAGTGTGAGTAAACTAGTTTAGGTGTGAGACTTGCGCAATTTATCTAAGTGAAACAAAGGGCGGGACCATGCCAGCTGTCAATAGTCCCTCCGAAGTGTGGATGTCCAGTCATTGTCTTGTTAAAGTTTCGGCACCTCAAGGGAGTCAGTCCAGTGATTTGCGACATTTTAAGTCAAATTAATAATCATGTCTGTTGTGTTCTTAATCAGTTGTCAATAGGTAGTGCAAGAGAGTTGCTTGGGTCCAAGCTACCAAAACAACCGTTGATAATGCAAATATTGTCTCAACCGCATGTCAAAATATTATAATGCCTATGATTTTTCAAGTTTAAGATCTTTAAGTTGCCAGATCAACCTCCACTGTTGACAGTTTAATGTGCTTTCACCCACTCTTAATGCCGGGCATTTAAATACAGCCTCACCATACATATACTGTATATGCACGAGTACATCAAATTGCTTGGGCGCGTAGGCAAATAACAGCCACAAAAGTCCTGTGTACAAATCATACTAATTGGAGATATTCCTGGTGGAGCCGCAGTACCATTTTCTAGACTGTGTCTTGCAATCGCTATCTTCCAATTTAGATGATAAAATTAAGGATCGCGCGCTGCCGGAATTCAAAGGAATTGCACTGACGATGGTGTGTAGAGGAACCTGTAGAAGGGTGTTTGGGGCACAGCAGGCAAACGTTGTTCTCACCTCATCGAGGTAGAGCTCAGACAACTCTACAACTTTGTACGTCAACACACTTAGCAATAGAACTCTTACAGACCCTTAACTCATAGACTCAGGATAAATAATCGGGTACTTGAATACTCTTTCACTTTAGCCTCTCCAGTTACGTTTCAATGGTCAAACGATAATAACAGCAACAAAGATAAGAACGACAATGATAATAAGATGAACTATTTGCATTGTTCTTTTTAAAAAGAAAATTGATGTCTAATAAATAGTATGCTAATAAATGAAGTCACCACAAGATAAAAAATCATGGGCTAAAACAAAGGTTGAGAATATAAGAGGGTAGAAAAAGAATATAAGACATAAAAAAAATAATATAGGCAGACATAATGCAAAAAAATAAAGACTTGATGTAAAAGCAAGTCTATGGAAATAATAATAAATAACTATTCTGCCTATGGCAGGCCATTGTGGCTGCTGACGCCTAGCCTGGGGAGAGCTCTGACCGCATGTGCATTCTCCAAAGCACGCATGTCACAGCTGCTCCTTTTACTGTATAGTCAGATTTGAGAGGGAATGTACTGCGTGCGGGGGTTCATGCTATCACCCATTGATTCATCCTCTACTGAAGGCGCTGAGCCTGCTAATCTGGTGATGAGGGAGTAACCTGTGTTAGCACCCGTGTTTCACTTATTTGGCATGAAATATACATAAAACTATAAAAATGCAACCAAATGACCTTTGAATTTACATCTGTGCATGACGTACATAACCCACGTTTTCAATACATATTTGTATTCAATTCTTAGAACCACTGTAAAGTAATAAGAGCCGCTTGTGCCTGAAAGGCTGGATGGACTTCAAGGGGAAACATACAAGTGTTCTGGGGGAGGGATCGGCAGTTTCTCAGGAGGTAGAGCAGCCGTCTGGAGATGACCGGTTCCTTCTGGCATCACATCGAAGATGTCCTGAAGTGAAACACTGAATCCCGAACTGCTCCCCCAGTACTGCACTGTGGCTGCCCACTGCACCTAATTAGTTAGGATGGGTCAAATGTATGGGACAATTTCCTCACAAGGATCAATGAAGTCCCAATTATTATTATTTTTTTAATTGAAGATAAGCTAACTGGCTGGTTTAGGCAATGTCAAAATTGTTGAATGTTATACTTTGAACATTTTTAAAATTGCACACTTGAAAGTACTCTATCTTTTGATACATTTGTGAGTCAGGGGTAGTTTTTCAGTGATTTTTATTATTAATGAATACAGACAGCACACACTAACATGGCATAATTATCATTAACCAAAAGTTTGTGTTTTGAACTTAGCTACTGAATTGGTGGGCTATTCAGTGACTCATTCAGTTTGGCTGCACATCTGAAAAATGAAAACAATATCACTAAAATGTTTGACTCTGGGAGTTGAAGGACTTCGGTTAATTAAATGGTTTTTATCTTAATGACTATTTCCATGTTGCCATCTCATGACCCAGACAATTGCAGGTGATCCTGAACTGTCAAGCAAATAGAGCGATGATAGACGAATGCTGGGGTGGAATGTCAAGGAGGGCTCAGTTTCCCCAAACTCTATGGCGATGAATACAAGCAAGATTTTGAATATCCAGTGGGTGGGAGGATGGACAAGGGGGAGGAAAATCCGATTGACATCACGACCAATATAAGAAAGCAAAAAAGGTACCACTGTAAAAGGAAAAACTAAAAAAATACAAATAAAAAAGCTGCTTACATTCAGCTGCTATGGTAGGTACTATATGCAACTTAGGGCCGGCTCTAAACTAAATGGGGTGTGGCAACAGGGGAGGGGTTAGAGCGCTGATTGGTGGCAGAAAGCTCTCACCCCGCCCCCTGTCCCACTCTAACCCCTCCCATTACCAACGGGGGATTTTCTCCATTGTTTATTGTGATGAAGATGACATTGATGATTCAAAACAGAAATATGAACATTAACATTAAATGTGCGATATCACCTGTGCCTCCACCGATCAGACAGAGAATAGAGGTCCTCCTCTGGACCAAAGCCATTGACTGGCTTTCTGTTAATCGGCAAAGTAATGCGGTCAATAGCAAAGTATTTATTTACGTGTTCCTTTAGAAGAAAAAGGAAAACAGGGCATCACAAACCTTCTTCATGGGCAGCAGCGCGGCACAGACCAGTCAGGAGGCTTCCTCAGCAAAAAGGGTCTTTCTTTTAATCATCACAAAACATGAATAACTCAAAGGTCTCCAAAAATACAAATGAAAGTTAATATTCTAACTAACCAATCTTCAAGGTAACCAATTGGGATAATCAAACCAAACTTAATCATTGAGGGCATTCCAACAGCATAAATTCTGTGGTAATCAGCTGACGACCAACACCTGGGGTGATCGGGAATTCACTGTAGCTGGTTCGAGATGACCAACTCGTTGGGCTGGGAAATGTAGTCTTTTCCTCTGGTTTCCAGCGGCAGATAGGCCTGGGGCCATTAAAGTGATGTCAATTTGGTCCTACCTTCCCACCTAGGAATAAAAGCGAGTTGTGAAGAATCCTACAACATGACAGGAGTCACAACTTTAAGAGCGGTATAGAGGTAATAGTTGCCAGAAGATGGCAGCAATAAAGCCACAATTGCAGGCATATTTAACGACACTCAGGCCTATTGAAGGACCACAGGGAAAATGTGGGAAAGCGATAATGCTGATTTGATTAAAAGATACAAATTAGATCGAGATGGTGTACTTTATGTGACTTAACTTGTTTTGTGCCATTCCTAAAAGTAATTCTGAGAGGTTCGATTACTACGGCCCCCGTTCTGCCACAATAGTTACAGTTCGGCATCACCTTCACCTACTGCTGATGGTAAGAGCTCCAACCCCAGACACGAGCTCTTGTCTCATCTTGCTCCCCCTAGTGGATGGATATGGCTGGGTTTCGTCCTCTTGTATTAAGTACCTGCTACAAAAAAGGGGGGTGGCCACCCCCCCCCTCCCCGCGCCACTGCTTTTTGTCCCAGGCC
>OMOX01044807.1:1690-11949 GCA_900312595.1 Guentherus altivela | reverse complement strand
ATTATTCAGCTACGGTGTTTCTCAACATGCTCTTTATGATACGAAACTACAGACAAATGAGCTGTGATCAACTTAATGAGTGGGTGATTGAATGTGGGTTCCCACCTGGAGGTAGCTTCACTGAGAGACAGAAGCATTGAAAAACAAGGAAAAGAGAAGGAGAAAGCAAGTGAGGAAGTGAAGCTACAGATTTTATGACAGAAACCTCACTGTGTTGCATGGCTAATATCATAGCAGGACCAGATAAAGAGAATGAAGATAAGTGGTTCAGAGTAGGACAGGAAAGAGATCAGTTGCTAATGGATTGGTTGTTTTGGAATAATTATATGTGTGCTGTAGGAGTACAGGTACCAGATAAGCTTCAAAAGGTATTTTTCCATGTGTATGGCTCAAGTCCACGTGCTTCTTTGGCTGAGGCTCCATGTGAAGACTGGCATGATCTGGGACTGTGCGTCAGACAGTGTAGAGAAGACCACCGGTGGCAGGAAACAGAAACACCTTATGTTTTTTTTTACAATTGCAGGCTACCAGAAAAGCAGACACACACATATATCCTTGCATGTTTAACACCTGATTCCTCTGAATTTGCCCAGGTTCCACGCATCTTGTGGGCTCAGAGTAAATATGTTGTTGGTTTGATAAAAGGGGAAGTGCCCTTAGAAAGCACGCCAAAATCTTCATTTCACCTATGCCGCAAACAGTATCCACTCAAACACAAAGCAAAGACATCACACCAGCTTTCAATTCATTATTGAACTTAGGCATTATCAGGCACACCAAGTTTTCCAGTTAAAAAGATCAGAGAGGCTAGGCAGCCAGATGAATGGTGCTTTGTACAAGACTTGCAGGCCATGAACTTTCAGGCATTAAAGATTCTTAAACATACCCTGATGGAAGGAATTAAATGGCTAGTGGAGGAGCCTTTTCATGTAAAGGTCTACATGTGGAACGATCTTCCTGTCCATTTGAGGGAATCGGAAACTGGTGAAACTGTTCAACTCAGATGGAACAAAAACCTTACATTTATTTTAAGAAAATGTTTTGATGTTTTAGCATTACTAAACAATATAACCTGTCATGTCCATGTGTAATAATCATTATTACTATTATTATTATGATGAATAAACACTTAGTGAACAACTAGCTTGTGCAAGTAATCATTTTAAAAGTCCAACTTTACCAATCCTACTTGCTTATATATCTAACATCTACACACTGATGTCATTACACCATGCATAATCAACTTATGCTATGGAAAACCCAAAAGAACAAACAGTAAAAGTACATTACTGCATACCACTAGATTCCCTTTCCTTTGAGAATGCAACAATTTTTAACTTGCTTCCAAAACAGATTGCTGTGTGTAAATGTGCAGCCTGACAACACTGATCCAGTTTCACAGGAGAGTGCGAAGAAAAAAGCTTAACAGTAACTGAAGAGCAGAGCTACAACTGATGAGAAGGCTCTCTGGAAAAAAATCACAAGCCTATGTAAAAGATAACATATGGTATGGGCAAATGCCAACCCATGTTTGCCAAGATATCTGTTTCCTTTCTATGCTAAGATGACACATGGTAAAGACCAGGTGTCAAAAGGAGGAGCACTGTCAGAAATCAACAGATATTGGTTCAATGGAGGACTCTCAAACTACTCAAAAGGCTTTTATAAAAAATGCCTTGTTTGTGCCACACACAATGCTGGCAGAGGCCCACAGATGCCTCTCAGCACATATCCACAACCTGATGACCCTTTGATCATTTACAGATGGACTTTATGGAGCTGACATTGAGTGAAGGCAAAAAGTATTGTCTGGTGATTGTGGATATGTTCTCTAAATAGGTTGAAGCTTTTCCCACTTCCAAAGCAGATTCAGGTGCAGTGGCCAAAGCTTTGGTAAGAGAAATAATTCCCAGATAGGGAATAGCGTGGAAAATTGGCAGTGCCAATGGTGAGTATGGCTGCGAAAGCAGTAGGTGAGTATATAGGGATTGCCTTGAAAACTCACTGTGCCTTCCACCCATCGAGTGGGGGCGCAGTGGAAAGGGAAAATGGCACATTGAAAACTAAAATGGCAAAACATTGCAAACAAACAGGTCTGGGTTGGACAAAAGCCCTCCCCTTGTTGTTAATGCATATGAGAGCAAGGGTTAGAAGCAGAAGCAGGTTTAGCTCTTTTGATATTTTGTTTGGAAGACCACTAAACACAGGAATAGGGCCCCGAAACAGACAGCTGCCAAGCACAGAGTTATGTGAGGATGAGATGTTACGTTATTGTGCAAATCTCCCCACTGTGCTTTGTGACAACCACAGGCAAGTTAAATGCTCTACCACAGAAGCTTAAAGGACAACTGCACAGCCTGAAGCCTGGAGATTGGATCGTGGTGAAGGACTTCAGAAAGAAAGAGTGGCAAACTCCCAGGTGGCAAGGGCCATTCCAGAATGCTGTTTGAGCCCGCTTGCAAGTGTAATATACCCGGGAAAGACATTCTCTTGGTTTGTGAGCTTCTATCCTTTATGAAGAAAATTGCCAAAACAATTCTGGCATCACGAACATCTCCTGGATCCACGCCAGCCACTGTAAGAAGATCCCATTTGACTTCTCACTCGAAGTTCATCAACACAAGCATGCCTGAACTCCCTCTGAATGCTCACTGCTAAAGGGGAAAGTCCAAGTAAGGGAGGGGTGGTGTTCCAATAGAGACCCTCGTCTTTCCTGCTTGGCACAGGAGAAGACAACCTGAAGCATAGAAGTCACTCAGAGTGTGGTAGATGGATGATGGAGAGTACATGCCCCTGGCACCCCTTCAGGAGACTCAGCGTCATTACTGTGCCACTAACCTTGTGGTCATTAGAGCACGAGCCGAATGAAAATCAAGGTAACAGCAGTGATTCACCACTAAGAGAGTATGCAGTAACCTTGTCTTCAAATTTTACTCGGATTAGACAGAAGAGAAACCTGTTCAAAGACACCCCACGGAAGCCTTAGGGCTTTAGGGCCAACACAGCGGGAAGTGAGTACCCAGAGAGGCATAATTCATGGTGAGGGTTCTTAGCATACCTGAGCAAGGGTGTGCCAGGCACGGGACCAGTGATGATCATATACAAGCATACAGGCAGTTGGAGTCCATTCTTTAACCTGACCAAAGCCTACAATAAATGCACCAGAGAGTTGGTGGAGTTTGCTGGCCACATAAATCTTATACCGAACATCTCACGATGCCTTTGGGTACAGATGAAGAAAGAGTGTCAAAGGGCAGCAATGGTGTATGTCAACACGTACTGTGATGACCAACCATCAACACCATTTACAGTGCGGTGCCCGGGGAGTAGTTAGGGGTGGAGTGTCTTGCTCAAGGACACTTTGACATGATACCTGATTGAGCCGGGAACCAAACCAGTGATCTTCAGAGTGCCAGACGGCTGCTTTACCTCCTGAGCCACTATCACCCCATGCTACTATTCACTCAGCCTAATACTACTGTTTGCTTAGCCACTCTTCCTCTGCTGCACAATTCAATTGACTGAGACAAACATAGTCCTGAGCATGATAGACTTTGCTGTGTCATTAATATGCTTTATTTGTACTGTTGTTAAACTTCACAGAACTTGGCCCGACAGCCTGACCGGCCGCAGTTCTATTGATAAAAATGAAGTCACTCCCAGTCTTAAAGCTGCAGCATATCAACTGTGGGAGTGTGACAGGATATTTCTTAGAGCAGAGTTCGGGTGGCAGTTGAGGTGTGAAACTGATGGAACAAAAGGAACAGATAATAGCAAAAGGAGATGAGTGACACAAGTTAGGGTGTCAAGTTGTGAGGATGAGTTCCTCAGGAAAAAAGTAACAAATTTTTGTACCTTTGTAACCATGTGAAATGTAAACAGGATAGGACTATCAGTCACATACCATGGCTCTGGTGCCAGAAGGGTATTTAAGCTCAAGAACTCTCACTATTCCGTGAGAGGAAGGAGGTAGACATGGTGTAATTTGGATGGCACAGTGATGCTGCTCTTCTCCAATGAGCTCATTAAGTGCTGTTACCAATCTGATCCGATGGTCCCCTGTTGGTTGCTGCATTATTTCCTAAATCCTGGTGCCTTTTCACATCCAACATAAATAAGCTACCAAATGAGCACTATTTAAGAAAACTTAACTTTTTCTTTAATATAAAAATCTCTTTCAACAGCCATTTTGAGTATTAAAATAACCTAACAGTGATGCCCATTCCTAGTCATAACCCATTTATGCGATCTGTTATGCGATCTGGTTTTTACAACCAGATTTCCCTGGTTTGTAGGTGGGTGTAAAAGGAGTGATAGCTTCTACAATTAACATGACCTCACCTGTGTCTGCTGTCCTGGGATGAAACACAGTATTTGTGTAGGTCACAAATTTCAACTGCTGGTTCAGATTTGACAAGAGGCCACTTGACAGTGTCATGCTTTTCCCCCCCTCTCCGGTGATGGAGACTCCTTCCACGGAAGCAGCCACATCAAATGTCCCCAGTGTGGCTGCCAAGTGCACCTGATACACCATATGAGAGGGTTACATTAGAAAAAAAACACGATTGCTTTTTAGTTGCAAGAAGACTTTACTCCCTTGAAAAGCAACACACAAAAGGAGAGCCAAATGGAAATCTTACCATATACCTAGCTCTCGGATGTTCTTTAAGACCCAAACCTACGGGAAGAACAATAATCTTTAGAGAGACCAACAGAGGAAGGACAACACAAATAAGCGGAAAACGAATGTCACCCTGGGATGACGGAGGGTTATTCCTTGAGTGGCTGAAATTAACATTCAGATGAGTAACTATACACCAAAAGCAGATGCATCGCTAGAGTCCGCAATTGCTTGGTACAGCATATGTATGTTTTACGTGAAATGCAATATCCCGTATATCCAATTCGATTCCAGCTTATTTGTCCATGAACAGCAATAGACCTGAGCTCATCATTGAAATGCTTGATCTGCAAGCGCCTCTTAAACAAGCATACGAGTGCAGATACAAATAAGTGACCACGGTTAAGACCGATGCTCATACTTCACCCACACTATTCACCACACTATTTGCTCGTTGTCCTCATCCCTCAGTCTTTTGCTGGCCGTTTTTTTACCTTCTGTATTATAATCGTTTATCAGTTCCAATCAGATTTCAGCCTTCCTCAATGAGGGAATTTCCCTTTGCCACTGCTGCCCACTGGGGTAAATGGTCAGTAATTTGTAAAGAGCTCTGTAACAATATCAATTTGTGGAAAAACTCCATCAAAATAAAGCTTGATTAATTGAACTGCAAAAAATAAAAACTGTGCAAATAGTCCATATGCTCTTACCAGGAATAATGATGGTCCTGAGAGGCCGCACATTAACACCTTGTGTGGGGTACTGCAGAGGACTGCTGGCTGGGGCTACAATAAGCAGGTCTGCTGGAGAGTAGAACCTTCAAACACAAGTCCACAGCAGATATTAGCCCTGCACTGTTATGTCAGTACACTACACCATCTAAGTTAATCACCGTGTATTGATATTGTCTTTGGACTAAACTACCCCCTGTGGAAGCTCCTGTACTCCTGGGCCCTGCGGGTTTTCACTCCCTCTGGATCAGGACTGGAGCCAAGGAATCCAATAAGGAAGCTGTGGGACCTCACACGTGGGAACAGCAAATGAGACAGTGGCAGGTGAATGCCATCTTTATCAGCCTCACAGATACATGTACTCCTTTCCAAGCGGCTGCGATAGACAATGGGAAGAGAGCGGGAGTAGGGAATTTGTGCATGTTAGGGACTGAATTATATCAATTCAGATTAGGATTAAAATGGAAGTGAAATTCAGTCGCTCTTTACAAACCTTGCCACATCGTCCTTCATGCGGTAGGGTATATCTTGATAACTGCTGAAATTCGAGTTTTCAGTTTGCTTCTGTAGAAACTTCTCCAAGGTGCCCTGCCCTGGGTGGATGTTGACTGCTGGGCTGGTGCAGGGGCTCCAAGAGTGAAAGGACACCAACAGCAATCCACAGACCAAGATGAGGCCAAAGACCCTCTTGAAGATGGCAAGCATTACGGACACAGAAAAAAAGCAATGTGTTTCAAGGAGAGGTTGACCTGGAATAAAAATAGCATACAAAAGATTGCGTGTTGTTGTATATGTCAATGCTTTCTCTTCCTTTCCTGTCACACAAGCATTTCTGGGTTGTTACTTGCAGTTAGCCCCTTGCTACATGGCCAAATCCTGCAAAATTGGACACAAGCTGACCAAATAATTTATAAAGTAATCAGAGGAGAGCAAATGAGCATCATTCATTCTTAACCAAAAAGATATTGTATTTACGGTATATTTGTGGCAAACATCAGTACCTGTGTCAAACCTAATACCTACAATTCTAGCCAAACTATCAAAGTACTGTTTAGATTCCCACTCTATAATTCACACAAGCAAACAGATGGACAGAAAATAACTTGGCCATTTCTTCTACGATTAAAAAAGGAGATGAATCAAGATTATTTCGTTGCCAACGATCACAAACGTAAAACTGAACTTACTGTTACTGTCGCTATCGTGAACAGCATATGTATCATAAAGGTGGCTCAGTGAGAGCTCAATATTTTTCCAGCTGTTGATTTCGCTTGTTTTTCGTTCTCGAATAGAATTTGGGCAGGATAATAGTGGGTGTGGTTAATATTCAGCGGAATCCGAAATCGCAAGGCATCAAATGTGACACCAGAATGATAGTGAAAGACAGCACTTCTCAATAATATATTCTTTCATCCATTCCACATTTCGCAAATTCAGGAAATTTGGATTACATATTTTTTTAAAAACTACCTCAGTTAGATTACACAAACAGAAGTAACTCCGAACTGCTTGACAGCAATCACACAACAAAAAGCTATTGGTTGATATTTTTTTCTGTAACTGGTATTGGGTCTTTTCCCAAATGTCATATTAGTCGTTTTACCTAATGTTACATTATTAGCTTCCTAATCCGCGCCTCTGAGGTAATTCTCTAGACTTTGCTAGGGCGGACATCTAGTGGTCAAGATTCATATAGCACGTTCTCTCACTGAAAAACGCACTTACACACACAGACACGCACAAAGATAAATCCACAAATTAATAAGCACATAATAAGTTTAATATGTAATATTGTGATATGTTTTCAACATTTTAAGTATTCATTATTTAGGGACATTGCAGACAAATATCATGGAAATAATTGAGAATGTAGATCTGCTCCCAATCCAGAAGAAAAGCAGGACAATTGTACTAAAAAGGCCTATTGTTTGTGGTTTGATGGGACAATGAATGGCCTTGTGTTCAATCAAATTTCCATGAAATTTGCTGCTGTGCAACCCTGATCCTATTTCATGCAACCCTGATCCTGTGTGTGTGCGTGTTCATTAGTATTTCTACCTTTGAGAGGTCACCAGGCTTCAACAAGGACAGAAAGAGGAGTTAGATCCTCCAAAGTGAGGCATTTTAGATGGCATTCAGTTCTAAAATGGTCCATGTTAGGGTTATGACTCTGATAGTTTAGGAGTAACAATTATATATGTACTGTATACACAGTTTTATATATACCAGGTTTGCGCCAAACACTTTTTGCAAATACCTTTGTTTGACTCACTCTATGCCATTACAGGAAATGCTACACTGCCAATAGGTTGCTTGCACCTTAAGATAACAAAGATTCTTGAACACAACATACCCTGATGGAAGGAATTAAACTGCAAGTGGAGGAGCCTTTTCATGTGAAGGTCTACATGTGGAACGAACTTCCTGTCCATTTGAGGGAATCGGAAACTGGTGAAACTGTTCAACTCAGATGAAACAAAAAATTTGCATTTATTTTAAGAAAATGTTTTGATGTTTTAGCATTAGTAAAACATATATAACCTGTCATGTTTATGTGTAATAATCGTTGTTACTATTATTACTTCTATTATTATTATTATTATTATTATTATTATTATTATGAAACACTTAGTGAACTAGCTTGTGCAAGTAATCATTTTAAAAGTCTAACTTTACCGATCCAACTTGCTTATATATCTAACATCTACACAGTGACGTCATTACACCATGCATAGTCAACTTACGCTATGGAAAACCCATAAGAACAAACAGCAAAAGTACATTACTACATACCACTACACCCCCTTTCCTTTGGGAATGCAAACAATTTGTAACATTCCTGTGAGATAATGAACCTACACCAGCAACACACTTCTTGATGCTTCCACGCATCTTTGCAACCTCTCTTCTACAAACCCAAATCAATCAATCCCAATTTCAATGTTCATGAACTCAAAACAAAACAACCGTCTTTGAGCTCAAGTGCTCATGAATTAATACTCTCACTGAGCAGCTGATTTAGGCTTTTTTAAATCCCAAAAGTGGATGTTCCCAGCGCTAGATATTTCGGAACATCAGATTATGACCGCGGTTAACTTAAACCAGAATCTCCTGATGGTTTGTCTGTCACATCGTCATCCATTGATTTTTGGAATGTTCTCTGCTGTCCTCAGAAGGTAATAACGATTCCTCCTCAGGATTGGTCCTTTTTCAGTAGTGACTGTTGACAGAAACAGCCAACCTGAGGAGATAGGACAGGTTGAGCCAATACAAATGGAGCCCCTTAGGCCCAGGAGACAACCCAGGTAAAACAGGGAAATAAACCGAAGATGGATGAAAGCCCCACAGGCCCTGTTAGCCCGGGACTATCTATACTGACCCCTAAAGCCTCAACCAACATGCCCCACGAGGAAATCAGAGCGCCAGACAACTCCTACAAAAGACTGTGTGTTCTTATATACTGCATGTCCATGCTTCCTACTCCTTTCCTGTGACATCAGCACTTCTTTGTGTTATTTACAGTCAGCCCCTTGCTACATGGCCCAATCCTGCTAAATCCGAAACAAAAGCTGACCAAATAAATTTTTAAGTAATCGGAAACGAGCAAATGAGCATCATGCATTCTTAATCAAAAACATACTGTACAGTATGTACTGCATATTTCTGGCAAACATCAGTATTTTACCTGATAATATACTACCAGAAATATTACAGAGCTGCTTAGATGCTCACACTGTAATTCACATACGTAGACAAACACACACATATGGACAGAAAAAAATCAGCCATTTCTTCAACGATTAAAAATAGAGATGAAAAAAGATTATTATTTTATTATTATTTCAACTGAGAGTCCGGAAAGAGGAAACCAAGGAGCCACCACCAAAAGAGGACACCAAGCAACCTCCACCAAAAGAGGACACCAAGCAACCGCCACCAAAAGAGGACACCAAGAAACTGCCACCGAAAAGGGAAATTGAAGCTGACTGAAAGGAAAGACAGTGAGGAGCAGGAAATGGATGATTTGACCTTTGAGGAGAATAATAAAGAACAAGAGAGTGTTGAGTGGGAATCCCCACAGTTAGGACATCCAGAGTGCAACACAGAAAACCCAGACTTAGAATCTGAAAGTAATCTGATGACGGAAGGAGATTCTCTGATACTCTGCCGCATGGTGTCATTGGGACTGATGAAGGCTGTGAAAGTGATTTTATTAGATATTCAGCAAATACCTCTAATAATAATAATAATAATAATAATAATAATAATAATAATTTTGACTAATTAATCCCTGAAGAGAAATTGTCCTCTGCATTTGACCCATCCTAATCACTTAGGAGCAGAGGGCAGCCACTGAGCGGCACCCGGGGAGCAGTTAGGGGTTCAGTGTCTTGTTCAAAGACACTTCAATGAGTAACCAGGACCAGCAGGGGATTGAACCGGTGACCTCCTGACTGCCAGACCTAACCTCCTGAGCTACTGCTGCCCCTGTCCTGAAACCCAGTTATGGATTTTTGCATTGTTTCATTGTTTAAAATTTTATATTTACTTTTGATTTTCATGCATTTGGACTATGTTATACCTTGCTCAATCCCGCAAGAAACACTCTGTGATCTACTGAGGCAAAGGCAGTCACTCTTCTTACCCCACTGGGCATCTAGCCCTCAGGAGAGAGGACTCAGACCTCCGGCGAGTAGGAAAGCTTTTTGGTCTACACTGTAGACTGTACAGCAAGCGATGGTTCTTAAAGGTTATCTACTATTTAAGAATGTTGCAGTTCCTTAAAGCAGTAGTATATTTTCTTTTGAATTTATATCTCCAGAAGTTCAGTAGTTTCACACAGCTTTGTGAACAACATTATTCAGTTGGAAGTGGCCAAAGACCCGCAACATGGTTACCTCCCCCCG
>OMOX01044274.1:0-11859 GCA_900312595.1 Guentherus altivela | reverse complement strand
TCTTACATGGTAAATAGATAGATAGATAAATGATAGATAGATGATAGATAGATAGACGATAGATAGATAGATGATAGCTAGATGATAGATAGATAGATGGATGATAGATAGATGACAGATGGATATATGATAGGTAGATTGATAGATGATAGATAGATAGATAGATGATAGATAGATTGATAGATAGATGATAGATCGATACAGGAAAAAGCAATCCATTCCAGGGCAAGACGAGGTTATATACATTGTTTTCACAAAAAGAATTACCAAAAATTACCATTGCTTGGTTGTGCAAGGTATGTGTAAACTCAATTGTGCAAGGTATATGTGAAAAGGTCTATATGCTGTGGTGTAATGAGTACAACAGATGCATTATACAGTAGCGTTATAGTATAGTTATGGCCTATTAATATAATGCTGTTATGAGTAATACATGACTGTCAAATGTGCCTGTTCATATAGTTTGTTGGTTTTTAATTATTTCTACACTAAGATTTAAATGTAGGGACAATATGTGCGTGCTTCAAATGGACAATGCTTCTTTTATCTGGGCAGAGCATGGGCTTCCGACAGTCAATGTGCTTGTTGAACTGTGCAGACAGCAGTCAATGTGCTTGTGTGACTGGCCAGAGATTATGGTCAGTCAAAACCTTGGGTATTTTAATTTGGAAATAGATGTGTCTCCACCTTATGAGGGCTGACACGGTTCACACAACAAGCCCTTCACCATAGGAATAGAAGAATTACACTATGAAAAGGAATGCAACCCCCTCCCAAACAATTACATTGTAATGGAATTACAGATAAACATATCTGTATATCATATATGACAGCATGGATGTATTAAGAGCAATAATACTAAAATGTCAGGATAATAATAACTATGCATAAACGATGTTGGGAGATATCAACTCTAAGTATTTCCATACTGGGGAAAACGTGATGTCTTGCTGGTTCCATGCTATCCATTTCTCGCAGTATCGCTTGATTATCAACACAGTTTCTCACCATTCTCCTGTACTGCCTGACTCAACCCAAACCTTGCCCAGCAAATAAGGGGGTTTGCACCAAAATGAAGCTTCGAACATCATCGATCACATGCTTATGTTAAAGTCATACCAGTATTGGTGTGGAACTTCAACAGAAACTGCCCTACATTCTCGATGCACGCTTCGAAGTTTCGGTATCAGGCATAACAGCTACAATCTCCAGTCTAATGCATTATGTTGCCTGCCTGCATATATTTGTATTTTTTCCCATCATTTTCTGTAAAGTCTGAATTCACTTTTAATCCTTCCTACCATGTCTGCTTGCTGCACTTGGGTCCACCAATGCCCTGTCCTGGTTTTAACTTCAGATGTTAATGGTACAGAGGGCCGCTCAGATTGGACAGGTTCAACAAGTAGGCAGCTCCCGTCATTGTACTTCACTTAGAGGTGGATGTACTAGGTTTTATGAAGTGGGCAGCTCCTGTCATTTTACAACACATGGAGGTAGATGTAATGGGGTTCATCAAGTGGGAAGCTCCCGTCATTTCACAACACTTGGAGGTAGATGTCCTGGGGTTTATGAAGTGAGAAGCTCCTGCCATTCTACAACACTTGGAGGTAAATTTGTGCAGTATGTGCTTTGTTGTGCCTGCAACATTTTCTATCAGCTCAGATGAGGTCTGATGATGTCTAATGAGGTAGAGGAGTGTACATTTGCGGTGAAAGACGTCCATGAAAAGACTTGAGTAGCAATCATGTTCATACATCAAGATAAATTCATTTTGGGAATGACATCATTCAAATTGTGCTGAAACAGACTCCCATTTGCTTCATCGTTACCCATGAAATTAAATTTTCACGAGACTTGCTCTGGAGTTGATTGAATATGCTCCAGGTAAAATATATACAGTGTATTGCCAATTATAGTGAGAAGTGTGTCTTTTGTACTTTGCAGGAAGTATTCTGTAAAATCAACGGTGAAAATTGATTCTCTGAACAAGTTATGCATTTTTAATGTATTGTGGGGTCTAATTAATTGTGTCGGAATGATTTTGAATGTAGGAAGGGCTCCGACCCAAGGTCGGCCCAGGGTCACCCCTGGCAAGGCTTTTGTGTATCTGCGTATCTTGGTGGGCGTTGGATGCATTTCATTACTGAGAGATTTCAGTTTGGAAGGAAATGGAAAGTGTGTGTGACAGGGGTGATTGTAGGGGTTGTGAAGTCCAAAAGCATACACAGTAGGATGTCAGCCATCTTAGATCATGGGTGCCTAAGCAAGGTCTGCATAAAAATATAGTCTACGCCTATAGTAAACAATAGAAAGGCCCGGTAAAAGCACTGTGTAATGTATGCATTAGGCTATGCAGACATATGTGTGAGGCTATTAAGAGTTATCAGGAATTAAGCCCTGGGCTTCCAAGCTGTTGATAAACAGGGTTTCTTTATGTTGTTTTCAAAGTGTCACATCTTAGCCTGTGCCATTACAGTCAGTGAATCGTGGAACATAGAGGGTGATGCGGTGGCTCAGTGGTTTGTACTGTTGCCTTATGGCAAGAGGGTCCTGGGTTCAAAACCCGACTAGGGCCTTTCTCTGTGGAATCTGCATGTTCTCCCCATGTTCATACGGGTTCCCTCCGGGTGCTCTGGTTCCCCGCTCCCATACCAAAACGCATCAATGTTAGGTTAATACTCCAGCCGTTGCCCTTGACCAAGGCACTAGCCTCAGAACTGGAGTTGATCCCCAGGCAATGCATAGTGGCTGCCCACAGCTCCTTAAGTAGTTAGGATGGGTCACATGTATAGGATGAATTTTCCCCTGGGGATCAATCAAGTGTAACTTGCCTTAACATGGTGAGGCTCCCTAATCCTGTTCCTTTACCTACAAAACTGCACTTGTGTACTTGCAAATATTTTCAGCATCTTATTCGTTCATTACCTCTGCCAACCAAACTTTGCAGAGGCTATATTTACCACAGTGTGTCTGTCTCTCTGTCTGCTAAACAAATAAACCAGAATGGGCATATTTTCATTGAAACTTTCCATGATACTGGGTAATACTCCAAGGAAGAAATAATTAGATTTAAAATCTAGACATGCATCTGGCACTTAACGATTGCTTAACAATCCACAAAAAATTTGCCATTGAAATTCATGTGAAGAGGCAGGAAAAACATTTGGAGAAGGTCGGAACGCAGATAATTATAAAGAACCTTTTCAAAATTGCTCCACTTGTTGGCAGATGTACTGTGGCAGTAAAGTCAAGTATCTGAATAATAAGAACCGCACAGAAATTGCTGGATCTTTGAGACTCTAAAGAGCTTCTCAAGAGGATTCCAGACTGGCGCTAAAATCAATGATCATTCAAGGTCATGATGACATTTCATCTTAAGTCTATATTCTGACCAGACAGACACAGGGGCATAGCTACCTCACTGACTGAGGCACTGCAGCAATGTGAACATTGCTGTGAGACTTACTTTACGATTTGAATTACTTTTCCGGAAAAATCATCCTGCATTGTCATATTCATTACAAGGAAGCACTATTTTAAGCAAAGCATTTACGAGTGTAGTGCAGTACACACAGCACACTTATCATTCACCATTGACCATTGTAAAACCACTTGTCATCAACCATAAACCATATCTGTGGGTTTAACTGAACAATGCAGTACCATGCTAAATGGCCACACCTTGCAAATCTAAAGCTTAAAACCTTAAAATTAAAACTAGTAAAATAACCTTAGATGACACAATATCTAAAGCCATGTAAACATCTAACAGTATTTGAATAAAGCCAAGAAATACTTCTGACTTCTCAAACCTGTCAAAGTAGCCGATATGGTAAATATACCTTTGCCCTCTGTTGCAAATAAGGCGTGACTACAATTGGACAAGACTTCACTTTGACATGAGTTGAATTGAGCTCCGACATCCAACAATTGACAGCCATTCCTCCATCAGTCTGGTGTTTCTCATTTTGACGGGCCAGCGGGTAGAGCTCTCAGGCTCCCGTGAGGTCGTAGCTAGAGCTGGGGTCTGTCATAGACCTCCACCCTGCTCATCTCTCCAGAGACCTGAGGGACAAACATATCTCTGTCATGAACAGTGTCACCCACCCTCTGTATGACGAGCTGCTGGAGCTAAGAAGTGTCCCTCCCAGGTGTACTAAGGAGCGGCTCAGGCATTCCTTTGTGCCCTTCTATCTCTCTCTCTCTCTCTCTCTCTCTCTCTCTCTCTCTCTGTGTGTGTGTGCGTGAGTGCGCTACAAGCGCTAACACAATAAACCTCAGGGTGGAGAAAACATTCACATGTCATCAGTGTGTGCTGCTCACTGGGCTTAGCAGCTCAGGCCAGGCTATTCTAATCTACCCCATTTCTCTTTTCATATTTTCAGCTTTTTTTTCTTTGCCTTTTAGTTCCCACAACCATTTTGTCACACGAATCTTTTATTCCCGCATATTTATTTATTTTTGGATACCGGCAGGTGGATTTGCTTTGCTCCGATTCCACTGTCTGTATTTATGGTACTAACAGCAGCTTTAGGCTGTACTGCCACTGTGTCCCCTTCACGCTATTTACATAGAGAATCGATTGGCTTACTCTGCAATTCTTTGTGATTTGATTGTGACCTCTTTGTGACTATTTGAACTAGCTATGGCTAGTTTGCTATTCTTATTTTTCAAAAGGGAATGGAGCCGGATTGCTTGTGATGTGATGATAAAAGAGGCACTTGGAGACAGCTACACACACGCAGATCCACATCACACCTTTTCCATTTCCATCATCAGCTCTACCCGTGGCTTGCAAAATCCATGTCAATCTATTCTTTACACAAGTGGTTAGTTGATCTGCAAAGTTAAATTATTGCAATGCCCATGGGGGGGTTGTTTGTGTCCACCATGTGAATGTGTCTTGTGAAGTACCAAAGAAGGGATGCAAATTTGGAGGAATTTTAAGATAGATAGATAGTGCGATAGATGGAGTGATAGAATGATAGATAGATGGATAAACAGATAGCTAGATAGATGGATAGATAGATACTTTATTCATCCACGTGAAGAAATTGGGTTGTCAGGATCAGCAGTACCACAGTACAGAAAGAAAACAAAATACTCAAAGGAAAAAAACAGTCAATATTCAAGGTAAGAAAATAAGAAAAAGTTATATACAGTGCATTGTATTCACAAAGAGATGTACCATAGCTTAGTTGTGCAAATTAGAGTGCAGCATAGCTTAGTTGTGCAGAGAATGCTTAACTTAGCTGTGCAAAGAATGTGTGCAAAGTGTGTATTCAGGATACTACACAAAGTTTGTATGCTAATGATGTAGTGGATGCAGAAGATGCCATATAGAGGATATACACAAGCCACGATTGAATATTAGTGCCAGCAACAAGTGAAAATATTATTTTAATTACTTTTATTTAATCATTTTGGTCGGAGAGCATCTCAAAGGGCTGTTTTCAGATTCAATCAAGAGTTAGTACATTTTAATTATTTTTTTCACTGACGTACACCAAGTGGTTACAAGTGGTACTTAAATGTCAAATTTTGATATTTGGTACAGATAAATCCAATATTTTTTATTCCATTAGAATGCAATGCAACTTTCTAAAGTTTCTAGATGATATAAGATACAGGCTTGAGAAGGTGCCCATTTTTTTAACAAAAGTAGCGATTTATTTAAAAAATCCTACTGGTTGTAAATAACATGGGAAGACTCATCTTGGGTCTGTGTTGCTACCATTCATATTTTGGAGGCTCACAGATACTGAAGAAGAGGAGTTTTTACTTTTTTAGGAGATTGCACATCATCCCAAGCAAGCTGCTGTAAATATTCATCAGTGTATTGTGATGAATCGATCCCCTTAATCTGATATCAAACAATCAATCAAGTTGTATTTGTGTAGCAGGCTTCTACCTCAGTGGCTGCAAATAACTCATAAAATGTTCATTACAAACTGGTATTGTGTAAATGGATAAGATCCACCCTCAAGAATGTAACGACATGTATGACGAGTGCAAAAGCATGACTAACTTGGCTAATTTAGCCCCCGGCCAAATACCCTTTACAATCGGACACTACACAGAGACAGAAGTATAAATTATTGGTGTTGATGCTCTCTCCCATCCGTGTGTAATTGAATTGGGCTTCGGATCAATGCAGCCGAGCCCAAAAAACTCCTTCGGCATGTGTGAGTCATCAAGGGAATTGAGTTTCCAAGCTCAGGCTCGCTCTGGTCGGACACCACAGGACAAAGTCGTAGTGTTAATCACTGGAGAGCCATCGGTGTGGTGTCCTTGCTTAAAGGAAAACTGTGGGTGTTTTTGGACCAAGGTCCAATTTTTAAATTTTCTGGTTTCACAACAATCGATTGAGAGCGTAACTTTTGACAGTGGAGCCAGTATATCAGTCAATTTGACTGACGTTATTGAGGGCTCTCTCTGCTGCCATTCATCCCATCGTGCAACCGCGACACTCAAATAAATCGAGTTACACTTTTTTGAACCCCGTGGGGAAGTTATTCCTCTGTATTTGACCCATCCTAACTGCTAAGGAGCAGTGGGCAGCTACCGTGGGGCACCCGCGGACCAACTATTGTTCTAAGACCAGTGTCTTGGTCAAGGGCAATGGCAGGAGAATTAGCCTAATATACACTACCAGGCTTTTGAGACCAAATGAAATTAAATTGTGAAATAATTCACATTAGCGAATAGAACATCAGGCCATCGATCCAATGGGGAGACACAATGATGTACAACATAGGCTGAAGGGAACATGATGCTGAATGGTTTTATTAGAGTAAAAAAAAAACTTTAGCTTGCAGGGCCCAGACCAGGAGACAAAAATACATTTTATTGGCCATTGTCATTATAAACTAAATGGTCGGACGACTATTTCTCAACCTGTTTCACAAATTTTGGCGGACTCCAATCCTCTCCTTGATTGATGTTGCAGAATATAGTTTCCACATGCTTTGCTTTAAACCAGGTTTACATGCAGGGAATGGAGTGCTCCGGGGTAGGTGAAGAAAGGGACAATGAGAGAGAAATTGTCCATTTATGTCCGTTTCTCCTAAAGTTTGCTCAAGTAGAGCAGGACATTTTTGTTTTGACCCAAAGGAAATTGAAATCTCACATTCAAACAGAGATATTTCCCAGCGACAGCTGTATTCTAGTTGGTCGACGTGTCACAATATATACACCGTACAATGGTGTGTGAACTCGACATGTATTCAAGTGCCTCATAAAAAGTAGAAAGGTGTACACGTCTACTGAGATGTTGGTCATGGCTCGCTTACCAATCAGAAATACCACCTCATCTATCTTGCACGCTTCCGTCCCTTCATAGATGGGATGTGTGCGATTGTCAGTGAAGGTCTTCGCTCTGGAGTTGGGGCAGCATGACACGGCGTCTACATGAAAGAATGCAATGGCCAAGTAATCTCTTCCCCTTATTTCGCCCACGGGAGACACTGGGGTCTCACCAAGATCAATTCTGAATTGATAATGATTAATGAATTTAAGGGAGAAAGCCTGGATAAACAAATTCTATCTTCTCCAAATCATGTACCTTAAGCCACTGTAATAACATCAAGGGAATTAAAGCTAAACGAATGACATTCTTAACAGCCTGGCAGAATATATTAAAATCTGACCTTTGAAAACTGGGATATTCGCAGACTTTGGTTAATAAGATAATACGCGATGCGGTGATGAGCTAAGCGGAGAAGCAACAGCCAGCCGTCGCAACGTAGCCTCCTGTTCTGGCTGTAGACAGCCGCGGACAGATGGACCTTTGGAGGCCGGCTGTTTGTCTTGGTCAATCGGTAGAGACGTGCCCTGTCAGCTGAATACACTCTACTCTCAGACGTCAGGGAGGCAGAAGGTTAGGACTATTCCAAGAGCATTTCCTTCACTGGCCAAGTGTGCGTGTGTGAGAGTGTGTGTTGGCGTTTGTGTGTGTGGTCTAGTGTGATATTGGTTTGGAGGTAAATCCCCTCACTGTTGATCTTCACTTTTAATCGGTAAGCTGATCATATTTAAAAGATTTTCAATGCCTTTCTTTGATTAAAAAAAAAGCAAAGGATTAGAAAACCCAGTCAAGTCATAATAATAATTGTAATAATAGTAATAATAATAATAAGGACTTTATTAATCCCATGGGGAAATGTCCCCTCTGCATTTGACCCATCCTAACTACTTTGGAGCAGTGAGCAGCCACAATGCTGTGCCCGAGGAGCAGTTTGGGGATCGGCGTCTTGCTCAAAGACACTTTGGCATGATACCAGGAGTAACCGTGGTAAATCTTTGGGGCGTATTTGCGGCGAATCAAATTCACGGTTGGCCTGTGACATGGCATGATATGCTGTCTGCAGAGTAGGTCAAGTGGAATATTAACAAAGACATGTCCTCCATTTATAACTGTCATCCATGTTTCATCCATCTCTGATGGAACCACTTCGGATGTAAATACAACTAATTGAACTATGGTTTTATTTTCTGCCCTTTGCTCCCCATTGAAAGTATTGAATTCAGGGCATCTGTGAGTTCATCTGTGGACGTTAGAAGAATTGGGTTGTTTGCCTGCCTACAGTCCTTTACGATGCTTCCCATGAAGTTGTTTGCCATGCTGCTTGAACAGAGGAGTTTAATTGATATGAACAGTTGGCGGTAAAGCTTTATATAAAGCCTATGAGTCCTCTTAATGCCATTTAATTTGGGGTTGACAATTGCTCAGGAGGTTAGAGTGCTTGTCTGGTTGTCTGAAGATCACCGGTTCACCGGTGTCCTTGAGCAAGACACTGAACCCCTAACTGCTCCCCGGGCGCTGCACTGTGGCTGCCCATCGCTCTTAAGTAATTAGGATGGGTCAAAATGCAGAGAACAATTTCCACTCGGGGATCAATAAAGTTCCAATTATATTTTTCTTATTATTAATAAGAAGATGGAGAAAAAAAGAATAATAAAGTCTATCAGGTCATTTTAGTGAAAGGACTGTCATTCCTTCAATTGTTTGTATCACAACCAATTTGTCTGAACGGTATATATAAGCTGTATCTCAAGCCCATCCCAGATTTCTGCCATTATTATTATTATTATTATTATTAGTGTTATATTATTGTTGTTATTGTTATCATTATTTTAATTATTATAATCCTTGTCATTATTATTAAGAAGAAGAAGAAGAATGATGATAAGAATGATGGTGATGATGATGATAATGAAGAGGAAGAAGAAGGTATAAGCGAGAATACATTTAATAGGATTTACTGAAGTTTAGAAGGAGACATTATGGAAGTATAAAACATAAGGTCATCTCAATAATGAACCCTGTTTAATATTAAATATTTCTTTCTTTTTCATTCTGTTTTTATTCAATAAGTCACTGTCTTAAGTTAGTATGTTTTGCTGACTTAATTGCTGACTAAGTCTAATAAACTAATCTGAATCTGAGCCTTCAATATTACAAATAGGAACCAAAATTATTAAAAATCCTCTCGATCCCACAGCTCATCTGGGATCGGTCTGCTAACTGTTCCTAGAGTTAAAACAAGACATGGTGAAGCAGCGTTCAGTTACTATACTACACATAGTTGGAAAAAACTTCCTGACGATCTGCGACTTGGCCCAACTCTGGCTACTTTTAAAGGCAGGTTACAAACTTTGATGTTCTCCACTGCCTTTGATTAAATATTGCACTTTGATCTAGGCTACTTTTGCTTTTTATGTTATTTACTTTCTTTTTCTTTTTTATCTCTTTCTATTTCTTTTTACTTTTTTATGTTATTTTGTTTTAATGTCTTGCTTTAATGCCCTGTTTTAAGGCCTTGTTTTCTTGCTTGTTTTACTGCCTTTTTATGCCTTATGTAAAGCACATTGAATTGCCTTTGTGCATTAATTGTGCTATGCAAACACACTTGCCTTGTCTAGATTGCAATATATTTTGTTTTTTGTTTTTTTCCAAGAACTAGACAGACACTCCGTACTTGCTTAAGTGAATGCAGGAATCAGTAGTGGTCCACTGTGCCAGGACAAAACCAGGTGATCATTACCCCAAATGTTGTATCTTAGCTCTTCTGTCGCTGTCTTTTCATGGTTGGGTGTTTGCAGCTTGCTGCAACTGCATAGTGTCTGAATATACCTGCATACCAAATGACAAAAAGGCAAAACTTACAAAGGGAAGGAAAATAATTGGTATATATATAATTACTAGACTGGATTCTGGTGTCACTAGAATTGAAAGTATTGCGGATGTCCTATTATTTTACTAGTTTTGTCAACATAGATGTTAAGTAAATAAAGATTGAGTACAAACTAAAACAAAATATAACACTTGAACCCCACAAGCCCTTGAACTGAGACAGTTTTGTTCGGCTGCTGTGTTAAATGCTTGCCTAATGAGCCATCACTTGGCAGGGATTTGATTAGAAAAATGAGCGAGCTTCCAAAGCAGTGGAGGAAAATGCTGTGCATGTGTCAGAGAGATATTTTCCTTCCATCGTGTTTTGAATTAGCTAATGCTCTTGCTCCTGCTGAAACGTCTTTGGGGATCTTTGTCTTGGATTGCTGGGCATTCGAGTGCTCGCCATCCAACTTCTCCACACCTGCTTACCTTTCTGATCCGTCTTCGCTTTTCTTCAGACGTCAGCCTTGGAACGAGACGAGGGACCCGTGACTTCAGGTGAAACATTGGATTTGACTACTTCTCAATCGCAAGTTGTGGACATCTGACACACCCTCTTAGGCCAGCAGGTAGGTCTAAATATTGTTTCTCTTTTTGAAAACATTCTTAATGAAAAGTAACTGCAGATGAACATCAGAAGTCATTGATGTTGGCAGAATAGGATTAATTCCATTATTTAGACAGAGTGGATGCACCAAAAGACCTCCAGTCTATATGTGGTATTGGCAATTCAGGTTTGAAATTGAGCATGAAAATTCAAAAAAAGAATTCTCCTTGTTGGAAATGCATAGGCATTGTCTCTCACGGTTATCAAAGGTCGTGACTTTCAAGCATTTAATTGGTTGAGAAATTATGATTTAATTGATGTGTTTGACGAGTACTAGTAATGCACTATGAAATGCTAACTCAGAAAGGACTAACGCTTTAAGCCCTGGCCGGCTTCCCTCCCTGAACACATCCAATTATGTCCATAAGGACGCTGACCAGTCAGTGGGGACCGAACCCCGGACCTCCGCGGTGGTAGGCTAGCGCTTTGACCGCTGCACTACCTGAGTACCCCCGGACTATGATGCATATTAAGAACCATTATCACCTAAATACTGTTGGACTGTAGTTGTAAAAGCAATTCTTCTATCAGTATAATGAGTGTAAGGTCCGCATTGGTAGACACATTTGGCAAATAGCGGTGAACTTGCGATGAGTCTAGTGTAGCAACAGGCCCTGTCCACAGGAAGCAGCGTACCTACTGGGAGCACAATTTAAGAAGAAAAAATATCATTTGCGTCCTTACTTTTCTGTTTCCTATTCCCCTCATTGCTCTGAGCCTCTGAATCGCCACATTCCACCCAAAGGGAAGGAATGACATAAGACTATTTGGAGAGTGTCAAACCTATCAAGCTCACATGATCCATTCCAAATGCCAGCGCTCTGTTGCATGATTCTGATGGCGTCTAATGGGTATGGTTAAGTTATCTGCCATTCGCTTTCCCTGTCACATTTTCAATCTGCACGCTGGGGAGCATGTGGCAGGAGGGATGGGGACAAGCGCTTGTGAAATGAATGTGATGGCGTCGGGCGAAGGACTGCGCCAAAAGAGAAGTGGAATTAAAATGTCGGTCTGTGAAACCTGCCCTCTACCGTGGGGCACACTACAATTAGATTGGAGATGGTGTTTTCTGTTT
>OMOX01041706.1:0-12419 GCA_900312595.1 Guentherus altivela | reverse complement strand
CACCCACAGCCCCAAAGACTCCAAAGATAACGCTACAGCTAACAGCTGCTCAGTTACAAAACAAGTGAAGGCTCAATCTGTGGGCAGGGTGGGGCTAAAGATGAAGAAAACCACGTGTTTCAAATGGAAGGAAGGCGATGACCACTTAGAGAAGCACAAAAATGTCAGCACTTCTGTACTCACCAAGGGCGAACAGACAAAGAGCATATATTCAGAGATCAGGGAGCAGGTGGAAAGCTATCTTAAGCAGACGTCTGAGAGAGAACTACATTTCCCCTCATCTTTGAACTCCCACGATCGCCTGCTGGTACATCAGATCGCTGAGGAGCTGGGACTCCTGCATGTGAGCCAAGGGGAGGGGAAGGACAGGTGTATCACTGTATCCAGACCCCTTAGCTCACCATCAACTGGCCAAGATGTAACTGAAGAGCCCATGCCAATGGAACCTGTCCAAGAACAAGAAAGAGTCCAAGAGCCCCAAGAAGGGTCTTCATCTCATTCTCCATTAGACTTGAAGAGTTTACATTTAGAACGAATGAGAAGGGAGCAACAGAAAAGGGAAGAAAATGCCCTGCAGAAGGAGCATCGGCCGACCATTCCCACAGAGCAGGCTCAGGCTTTTAAGAAGACAAAGTCGGCTAAAGGTTAGCACCAATAGGATTGGATTTTTTTTTTTAGTTTGGCTGTTACACATGTCTCGGGTGAAAACTTGTACCCCATTTACTCTGACTTTAAAGTGCATCCTGGGTGATCAGATAGGGCAAGACCACAAGAAATACAAGTGTTAAAGCACCCAAGACGCATTGAGGATCTGATTCCCCAAACCATCGTAGGCGATGGTCAGAGACACAATGGACCACATTGATGACCAAGTGTAAACCCAATTGCCTTTTCAATCCACATATAGCTACATAGCGGAAATGACAGTTATTGTGCAAATCCTACTAGGTAGCAGACAGTAAATTAAGAAAAAGTGAATAGGACAACAGGAGTGGCATCTTTCTAACTCAAATTAGAGGCTGTGACATGTGACAACAATCTGCATTTTTTTCAGGGAAAAAGAAATCTGATTGCAGACACTGGTGACACATTAATGCCAGGTGTAAATGCAATCCTGCCAAATCATATCTAGACACAATGGGATTACGAGAAGCACCTTCATGCCAGGTGTAAACGGGGTCTCTGTGTGGGCCGTCTGTAATAGGCCATCTCCACGTTTCTTTTGCAGGAAAGCGTACCAAAGCAGGTGCATGCGACATTGCCACCACGGCTTCTGCGGATGATGACTTTGAGGCCCTCATAAATGCAGTGATAAAGGCCGATAGTGTGTGTAGTTTCATCAAGTGCAAAGCCTCTGTGTTAACTCTGGGCCAACTCTGCCTATTTTGCCACAGGCAATATTGTTTAAGTCACCACATACCCGAGGTAAGAGTTTTACTGGAGTGCAAATGTTAGATGGATTGTTGTCTTTCAAAATTTCCGATTGTCACATTGTTTCCAATTTTAGGTTCATGGCTGCGGAGACAAGGCAAAGTCCCACGCTCGAATGAGAATAAGCAAAGAAGGTGTTCTCTATGCTGGTAGCGGGAAAAAGGACAAATCTATGGACCCCAACAAGAAGGCTCATCTGCAAAGAAAACTGGACTCGAAACTCCAAGATCTGGCATCTCTGAGGAAAACCAAGAGCAAAGAGAAAGGCAATTAAATACAGTATTTTTATTAATTTACAGTAAATAAAAACGAAATTCCATCATCTTGCACAGAATGAAACCGTTCACTTATTGCTGAGAGAGTCCAAAGTTTTAAAGTATTTTATAACATGGTAAAACTCCTAGATGAGCCGCAGTGGCTCAGGAGGTAGAGCGGTCGTCTGGCAGTCTGAAGATCACCTGTTTGGTTCCCGGCTCCTCTTGTTATCAAGTCAGTCTCCTTGAGTAAGACGCTGCACCCCTAACCACTTCCCGACACTGCAGTGTGGTTGCCAACAGCTCCATATAATTACAATGGGTCAAAATGCAGAGGACAATTTCCCCCACAGGGATCAATAAAGTCACAATTATTATTATTTACATACTCTATACATAGCAGGTTGCTACTAAAACTCCATACACCCTGCATTTATTAATTGGGATGCAAGTTAAAACTTGCACCCTAAAAATTTACTATCATGTATTTCACTCTACATCAATAGATATTGTCATTGGACAGATTTTCAGAAGGTTGGCGTTTTTTCCATCCTCGCTAATACCAGGGGCCAAATAGGGGAATATCTTTTCTGTGAATCTATGTTTGTATGTGTGCATTGTTGTTAAATCAGCAGTGTTGATGAACACTACTTTCCCCTTGTCATAGTCCAGTTCCACGGTGATCATCTGGGGCTTCTTCCGTACCGTTAGCCTGGTACGGGGCGAAGTCTGAGCCCAGTATGCATCCCCATTACACAAGCCAATAACCCAGAAGCCCTCAGCTGGGTTTAAGAATATGGTACTCTTTCTTTTGATGGACTCCCGGGCCACACCTAGGTACCAGTCTTTGCTATGTCCCACATCTACAGTCCAGGTGTGCTTTCCACATTGAAACCCAGTAGATCCCAGCACAGAAACACGGCTGTTGCAGCGTTCAACGTTGTCAGGAATGAGCTGTTTGTTACCATACTGCACACACGTCAGTTCATCAGAAAATCTCAAGTTGGATTGGGCCGTATTTGGATCCAGAGAAATGGGAACTGAAAGCATGAACAAAATTCAGTGGGTTTTAAATGCCTGTAACTCAGTGAGTCTCAATCGTGTTTCTAGGGAGCCAGAGCACTACATATTCTAGGTATTTCCCTGTTACACCACAACTGACTCAAGACCTCTAATTGGCTGAACAGGGAAAGAAGAACACACCACTGCTTTAGTCAATAGACTTTTTTTTTGCAGCTTTGTGTATTGTAAACTTTTAACTGCCTGGCTCCTCTCAAGGCCTCCCATGAGGGAGTTTTCCTTGCCATTGTACCCACTGGGATAAATGGTCCTTAATTTATAAAGGACACTGTGACAATATCAATTTGTGAAAATGACTGTACAAATAAAGCTTGATTCATTTATTGATTGATTAATGCAATCATTGACAGTTTACTCACCACAGTGAACAAGGTCAACCATCTTCCTCCATGTTTGGTACTTAAGTAATCCCAGATGCTTTGCGGAATCTATTAAAATATCTCGGATGCATGCTGGCACTTTGATGTCTTTGGCCCTGGATCGTGTGGAGATGAGTTTAATTCATTCCAATGGCGACTTTACTCAGACAAATAGTACTGGCAGGTAGCTGGTTAAACATACCTGTCCCTCACGTTCTTGTAGTTCTGAGGTGAAGGGGGAAAATTAAATATGTTAGGTGAATCTGTTTGAACAAAATGCCCATGTATTAATGGATTTGAATGTACCTGTAAGAATGGCAGATCCCTTGCTCTAACTGCTCTCTCTACATCACTTATGATGGAAGAAAGCTGTCTGATCTTCTCGTCGATGTCCTGCAGCTTCACATGCATCACCTGGCTCTTCTTTTCCTCCTCGTACTTTAGGCTGAGCAATCTGGCTTCCTCCTCCGCCCACAGAAACTGATGGAGTTTGTGAAACTCCTCCTTGACCTCCTCATTGGTTCTTTTAGCTTGTGTCTATAAGTGATGGGTGAACAATCGGAATTGCTTTTCCGCAACTTGGCATATTATGATGGGATTATTATAGCAAATTCTCCCATAATAAATATAACAAGTAATACCTTAATGTAATTTTTGGTTTCCAACCATTGTTGTTTCGTCTCATTCAGTATTTTCAGCTGTTTCTGTAAAGATCCTAGCTTGGATGAGAGTTCAGTCTGAAATGTTGAAGGTGTGCATAATTAATTTAGAAGAACATATAACTACAGCTCAACATTAATGCATGAAACTACTATTTCATAAAGTGTAAGGTGTTTACTACAGTCAGGCCCGTAATTATTGGCACCCTTGATAAAAATGGAGGGGAAAGGTATGTATTAAACAACACATAATTTATAGGTTATGTTCAAACAAAATAATAACAAATGGGACATTATTGATCCCCGTGGGGGAAATAATCCTGCTTTTGACCCATCCTAACTCCTTAGGATCAGTGTTGCACCCGGGGAGCAGTTAGGTGTTCAGTGTCTTGCTCAAGAACACTTCAGTGTGAAACCAGGAGGACCCAGGGAATTGAACCAGGGATTTTCAGACTACCTCCTAGGCTAATGTCGCCCCATATGGGAAAACTATATAGGTTTGTTTCAATACAATTATAATTTTTCAATGTTTCTTATTAAGTAAACACTTTTTCTTTTTTCTATTTTTACATAGGAGTCTAAATTATGGGCACCCCTTAAGATTTTTGTAAATAAAATATAAATAAAATTCTACTCATTTAAATTAATCTGTCTTAAGGTATTGTGTTAATTCCATCACTTCCTGTTTTACTAAGGAATAAAATGAGGTAACACATGCAAAACCCCTTTGTCATCCATCACCATGAGGGAAGCCAAAGAACTAAATTCAAAACACAGATGGTTACTGACTCACAAATATGGTCATGGTTAAAAAAAAAAAGAAGATATAAACGGTTAAACATACCACTAAGCACTGTCAGGGCATTAACGGGAAAAAAATTAAAATGTAAAACTGTCACAAACTTGCCAGGAAGAGGACTCAAGTGCACATTGTCAGCACGCACATAGGGGAAGATGGTGAGGGGGGCAATAAAGAACCCAAGAATCATAGTTCAAGAATTGCATTCAAGAGACCTCTATACTAACAGGTTCTTTGGTAGAGTTGCACGGAAAAAGTCCTTACTGAGAACAAGAAACACATCCAAGTGCCTGGAGTTTGCCGAACGTCACCGGAATTATGGTTGGAAGGTGGTGCTATGGTCAGATGAGACCACGAGGCTACACCAAGTACTAAACCTGGAGTGCCAATAATTTTGAAACCTTAGTTTTAGGGAAATAACTTTATAATTAAATATGAAGTATTTCAGTATTTTTGTGCATATTTGTTAAGGGTTCCAATAATTCTGGATCTGACAATATGCCTACGAAAGATTGATAAATAGATATATAGAGAGAGTTGTCTTCATCAGCAGTACCAAAGTACAAATATACTTAGGTCAAAAAAGTTCATCATCTTCATCTTCGGCCGCTTATCCGGGTCGCGGTGGTAACAGGCTCAGCAGAGTGCCCCAGACATCCCTTTCCCCAGCCACCGTCAAAAAAGTTTAAATAATAAATTATATAATTTATAATGACCTTCTTCTCCTGAGCTGCCTCCTCCACCGGAGAGCATTTATGGACCTTATGCTCCTTGGACATATGGCAGACCAAACAGATAGGCCGTTCATCGTTGTGACAAAATATCTTCAGTTTCTCTTTGTGCACGAGGCAGAATTCCTCTGTGCTAGCATCGCTCATAGCGCTCTGCTCTTTGCACCTTTCAGCTGCTAGCTTTAGCGCCAGGTTGATAGGAGGCCTTTCGGTGAGCGACAAGGTGTGGCACACGGGGCATTCTCGACATCCCCTCCGTTCCCAGAATTCCTGTAAACAAAGTTTGCAAGAGTCATGGCCACATTTGAGGACGACAGGTAGGTTGAAAACCTTGCAGCAAATAGGGCAAAGCAGGTCCTCTTCGGAGAGCAAACCTCTCGCTGCCATCAGATTCAAGCGCCTCTGAAATGCTATTCCTTAGCGGAGTTCCGAAGGGAGCAGTAGGTTGGTAAATTTGTACAAACTAGTTGAACAGGTTAATCGTAAGGATTGCTTCTTTGTAGCTTAAAGTCACTCAGCAGGTTTGAACCGACTACCACGTAACTGTAGACTAACATGCTCTATAATTAGATGTTCCACTTACAAAATGGGAATATTCAAATTATTACTGAATGTCAATGGTTAATTAATGAATAATTTAAGTATTCAGCCAAACTCCTGTCTCACGACATTGAGGCACAATGTGGCCTATGAATGCAACATGATTTGAGAAAGAACTGGACATGCAATTTTAAGTACTCAATAGTCAATATTCTGTTCCAGTAAACAGAAATACACTTATACAGTAAGAACATAGGGACAATGTTGTCCCTCTGTTTCCCAAAAAACTTTCACAAAATCATAAAATGACTGTTTATTCTCACTTCCAGTGTGCTTTATTTTTACAACAGAAAGTAGCTAATATTCAACAAGTTAACGATGTTCACATTTCTGTGAATTCCTCTAATTCCTGAAAGTAAGGATTAGATCACAACAAAAAAATCTAGAAAAATCTCATCCCTTTACGATTCTATAGAAACGTTGTGTTTAGGCTGCACAAACCCGCTGACGAGGGCAAGGTTTGGAGACAATAAAGTAGAGGTAGTTTAAACCATTAAAATGACTGGTTTTTGCATAAAGCAATAGCAAACAGATATAAGGTTACAAGTTTGCTAAATATTGACATCTCAGAGACTAGACAAAAGTAAACAGTATAACATACATCATGGTTTGCTACATTTTTATGCTGTGTTATCAGTAAATATATTGTGCATTTCAACCATAATAATAATAACAATAATTATTGGGACTTTATTGATCCCCGTGGGAAAATTATCCTCTGCATTTGACCCATCCTAACTACTTAGGAGCAGTGGGCAGCCACTTGGGGTGAAGAGAAAATCTCTATTATCATTGGGTTACTGGCAGGCATATGGAGCACAAACAAGAGGGAAAGTGAAATAAGTAAAGTGAGCTAGAAATTATGGTAAAAATGTAAGTGCTTGTGCAGTAATAAGCAAATGTCTTGGTCTCTCTGCTCATGCTGTTAGCAGAGTAGTCTGGCTCATGTCAGGAGAACAGAGCGGGGGAATACAAAGGCTTTGTGATCTCTTTCAAAAGTAGAATTTTCAACTGTGTTTGTGCTCATGATTGTATGAGGAAATAAGTTGCATATCTGTGACAGTTTGAATGGCTGCTGAAACAGTTTAGTTCCTGTCGTACTGCTCGTCTGTAGCATCTTTTCACCATGTCAGTAAGCCTGTTAACACTTAACTGCAGCCCTTAAGAGCAGTGAGAGTAATTCACTTAAACACGCTATACATGACTACCCCACACCTTAAAAAGCACTAAAGCACTTCGTAGCTTGTTTTTCTTGAGTAAAACCTATCTGGAAAACTATGTCATACCAGATCAACTCAAAAGTTTTAGATTGATTGATAAGGCTTTTTTTATCATGTTAAAAAAACAATCAAATTAACTTCAACTGTGAGGATGTATTATTGTAAGTAGTTAATGAAAAGTGAATAAATATTGAGCTCAATAAATACTAAATCATAATGTCAATTCATAGTTACTTTTGATTGTAAACACCAAATGGTTTAGTGTCTCTTGGTTGTTCAACACTGTAAATAAATCATGCAAGAAATAGTCCAACAGGTACTTTTCGGTACCTTTAAATTTCAGCATTTCTTCAATTTCCCCACAAACCTCCACTAAATTACAATGCCACTCTCATCCAATAAATAACCTCTCACGGATTACATTTTACCAGTCCTATTTACATACAGGACATAAATGTTCAAGCACCAGAGAAATAAATTAGAATTATTGTCCTTTGAAGTTCATTATTTGACATGCAACTGATTGGTCAGAGAAGATCGTTTCCCAATAATACATAAGGTTTCCCTTCTCAACGATCTTTTGACTTATAAATGCAACAAATTTCAATATCAAACTTAAAGGAAAACATTTCCAGAAATGCTGGAGAGAATAGGAATTTCTATGAATAACACAATGTGTGTTGAACTGTTCCTTAATCACTATGAATAAGTAATCAAGCTGCGTTTCCTTGCTTAGTAAAGACTTACTAGTTTTTAGAATTGTTAAGAGATTTTAGTCTGTTTTAGGTTTACAAAACACTCCAAATGAATTAAACCATTATATTTAACAAATAAAAAAATTGAATATAATATACATGAATTCCCTTGTAATTATAAATACAACATATCTTAAATTAATGAAACAGTTTGATGGCAGAAGTGGTACTACAGTATATGTCTGAAATATATTGTATCAAATGTACATTTGATGAGAACCGATGGTGATGGTGTTTGGTTGCAAAAACAAAAATCAGATACTGTACTCGGTTACAGAATCAAAATCATCAAATCCACAACACGTACCTTCTCTTTAACAACTGAGCGGATAACTGTACCAGCAAATGTTGAAACGTCAACAAAAACCCCTGTGGGTAGATCACTGAGATTTGATTGAATGTAAAACAGAGACGTTTAATAAACCCTTCCATCAAATGCCACCAATGAAATCATAACGCATATTCTAGCAAATGAACAAAGTTATAAAATCTTTTGACCGATCAACATCCCTTTTCCCTCTTCCAGGAGAGATGGTCAGTCTTCAAGGACAATGTCAGCTTTCTTCTTCAGTTTCTATAGAAGAGCAATGTTGCTTGCTCTCCATTAAATGCAAACGCTCCATTAGCTAACTCTTCCAGCCAGTAAGGATCCTCGGGGGTGTGTCTCCATGACTGTCGTCGGAGCCTCGCTCAGCTCAGCACCCACTGCACAGAGCAGTAAGTTATCAGACTCCTTATATATACATATAGTCAGCCCTCCAGAGGCAGCCTGCTTGTCTCAGTTCAGTCTGGAGTCGATATGAATGATGTTGTGCCGGAACGTGGCCTCATCATGTCACACAAACCCAGGCTTCATAGAGGACTGGCGGCATTTAGGACAGCCCTTTGTGCCATTGGTCTGCAGGCACCTAAGTGGGAGAGGGAGATGAGTATAAATAGTTGTAGCAAAGGGCCTCTTTAGTGCTAAACAAAAGCGGATTATGGATTTTTTTTTAATTGGGCCAAAGGCAGATTCAGAGCTAAAGTAGATTCTGCACATTTACCATACAAAACAAATATGATTTGGACAAGAGGTCTCTTTGAAGCTTTAGAGTTTCAGATTTAGTTTCGATTCAGTCTCAATTCATCCTTTGCCATCTTGAATGAGCTCTGTGGATGGATCTACCCTGTAGATGGATTCATGACTTGAGGAGCACTGGAATGCTGCAGGAAATGACAAAGTATGAGAAATATTGCGAGCTGGAATACCCACTTGAGGTGAAATATGTGGGAGCAGGGCAAGGCCTGCAGCTGTTGGTCCCTCTCCCCGATGGACTCGCCACACATTCCACAGTAAAGTTCCAGCTCCTCCACACATTGCAGGAACTTCACCACCTGTTCTCTGAGCTGTTCCTGCTGGTCCCGACTGCGAAAGATCCCCTCACTAAGACAGTGAACCTTCAGGCTACACAGCTAGAATATGCATAAAGAGAACTGTCAATATGGGACATAGACTGAGTGGACAAAACATGAGGAGGACCTTACTAATATTACGTTGTACCCCCTTGGGCAAGAAGAGTTAAGTGACTTTGAACGGGGTACGATAGTAGGTGCCAGCTGGGCTGATTTTACAGTGTCAAGAACTGCAACACTGTTGCGTTTTTCAAGCTCAGCAGTATACCGTGTGAATATGGAATGCTCCACCACCCAAAAGACATCCGGGCAACAGCAGACCTGTAGTGGACAATTTGTGACCGCCTCCTTTCTCCAGCATTTTTGATCACTGGCTTGGGGTTAGCTTGAACAACACGGTAGTGTTATCATTCCTCAGAACACTTTTCTTGTCCAAGGGGGTGCAACGCAATATTAAGAAGGTCTTTCCTAATGTTTTTTCCACTCTGTGAACAATGAAATGCTCGCATCATTTGCGAAAATTCTGTGTCAGCATTTTAAACATGCTGCATAAGAACAGCAGATGTGTTTGGAGAACTTCACATGCCTTGTTTCCGAAACCCTCCGCCAACTCCTGGGCTCGCTGAAAAGATTCAAGGGCCTGGGAAAGAGACAAGCAATGGTGGGGCATTATGAATCCTTTATAAACAACAGAAATAGGTAGAATTTATTATGTGAAAGTTTAGGTTTCTAGTATGTTGCAGAATATCCAATTGAGGAAAGGTTCATAATAGACCCCAGTAAAAAAAATACTGCCGAATATTTTTTTCAAATTGCTCTTAGAGATGTTCTAACAATTGTTTGCATCATGTGAAATAAAATAAAAAGAGAAGCAACTCAATCCCTGATCAGCTGAATCTTTTTTTTATTCAACTTTCTCTCCCAATCTAGTCATTACCAATTCCCTCCAAAATTTAGTCATTTCCAATTCTGCCTTTGGCAAGCCCCCATCACCGCTAATCCCTACCGCGGCCTTGGGGAGAGCCGTACTTTCTCCAAAGGCACATGTGCCAAAGCTGCTTCTTTTCACTGTACATCTTCTGACTTCACAGAGGGACCATGTCGTGAGTGGAGTCACGCTGTTTTCCTCTGTTCCGTCTTCCTCTGCCAGTGCCCCAACCGACCAGCAGGCTGGTTTTCCTCCCAGAACACAGCCAATTGTGTCCATAGACGCCCGACCAGCCGGTTGGCACCGCAGCCGGAGATCAAACCCCGGTCTCCACAGTGGGAAGGCTACAACTTAGACCACTGTACTACCCAAGCGCCCATTAGCTGAATCTTTAGATGTACAATGTGTATGTGTATGAAGCATAAAAACTATTAGCTTCTCAAAAATGAGGCAAGTAAGAAATAATAATGACTATAAGTCTTATAATAGTGTGCTGCTCTAATTAAATAAAATATGCATTCTATGCACTGGGGTGGCACGGTGGCGCAGTGGTTAGCGCTGTTGCCTCACAGGGAGAAGGTCCTGGGTTCAAACCCCGAATGGGGCCTTTCTGTGCGGAGTTTGCATGTTCTCCCTGTGTTCACGTGGGTTTCCTCCGGGTGCTCCGGTTTCCTCCCACATCAAAAAGACATGCATGTTAGGTTAATACTCCTGTCACTGCCCATGACCAAGGCACTGGCTTCAGAACTGGAGTTGGTCCCCGGGCGCCACTCGGTGGCTGCCCACTGCTCCTAAGTAGTTAGGATGGGTCAAATGCAGAGGAATAATTTCCCCAAGGAATTTTCCCAATCCCAAGGGGATTAATAAAGGTAAAAACAAAAACAACAAAAAACAAACAAACAACATTACTATAGGAGAAATAACAAAGAGTGACATGTTGTCTTGGCCTATACCAATATACTAAGGCTGATACCTATATTTTGGCAACAGGCATACAACAGTTTATGATTTGGTTGGCTGTAGTTTATAATACAGTTCTAGGCATATGAACCTTGTCAAATTCCTTTTGTATGAGCCAGCATTTTCCAACCCCCAGGTAGACCTGTGCTTGTCCAACACGGTTTCCAATCTCTGTCATAATGCACATTGCAGATTCATAGCGTGGGAATGCTTTCTGGATGGGAGAAGAAAGAGAGAAACCTGATTAAAGTGCAGAAAAGAGCCTCTAGCTTGACATAGTCTCCAAGAAGATCAGTGGTGGGATATGGCATTGAGGAGACACTATATACTGTACATCGGATTAAAAGAGTGAACCAGTTGGTGTCGTGAAATTGGATCTAAATAAAATGTGCAGATGTAGGCGCAAGTATCATTGTCCCTAAATGAACCTGTGAGAATAGCGGCCCCTTACATCAACGTCCTTCCTGCAGCGGTGAATGTCTGCGAAGTTTAGCAAGCACAATGCCTGAAGGGGACGGTCACCATGCTGCAGAGCAATCTTCATGGATTCCTGGTTGACACAGAGCAGCATTAATATGTAGCATCAACCACACGGCATGACCTCACAGATTTAAAGCTCACCTACTCATGTGTATGCACGCACTTTATATTGCTTAACATTCTCTATGGTTTCCGTAGCAAAAATCAAGGAATGAGAGTTTGTCCCCCTAAAGTGTGGCATTGTACTGATGTACAGCTCCAATGAGATTTCCATCCATCCATCCATCCATTTTCAGCCACTTATCCGGGACAAGGTTGCAGTGGCAGCAGGCTCAGCAGAGTGCCCCAGACATCCCTTTCCCCAGCCACCAACACCAGTTCATGCTGGGGGATCCCAAGGCATTCCAAGGCCAGGCACGATATATAATCCCGCCAACAAGTCCTGGGTCTGCCCCGGGGCCTCCCCCCAGCTGGACGTGCCCAGAAAACCTCCACAGGGAGGCATTCAGGAAGCATCCTAACCAAATGCCTGAACCATCTCGACTGGCTCCTCTCAATTCAAAGGCGCAGCAGCTCTACTCCAAGTCCCCCTATCTCTAAGGGTGAGTCCAGATATCCTGCGGAGGAAACTCATTATGGCCGCTTGTATTCGTAATATTGTCCTTTCGGTCACTACCCAGAGCTTGTGACCAAAAGTGAGAGCAAAGGTGGACACCCTCTAAACCCTGGTTGCACCTTGAAATCCTGTCCATGAAAATCACAAAAAGGATA
>OMOX01041207.1:2723-14155 GCA_900312595.1 Guentherus altivela | reverse complement strand
CTCTAAAACAAGCTCCCTTCCTGGGCTCCAGGAGGAGGCCCCGGTTTCCCTTTTCCGGGCGAGGTTGCCGATTTGTTTAGTGCTTTCATGGGGGACGTTTGAACCGTTCTTTGTGTGGCCCCTTACCTAGGACCAATTTGCCATGGGTGGCCCTACCAAGGAGCTAATGCTCCCATGCTCATGGGGGCACACAAACCTCACCACCACGATAAGGTGATGGTTCCCAGGGGAGGCAGGGAAAATATGTGTATCCAATTCAGTTTTGCCTTTTTAAAGATGCCACCTACCATGTGTGATGCTATTGGTTGATTGGTGTGTCTTTGTTAGCAATGTGATTTGAAGTTGGTCTGAATGAGTGGTTACAGTGAGAAAGCAAGTTTGAAAGCAAGTGTGTGTGTGTGTCAGTTCAACTATTGTGATAGAATGGACAGGAACATTGTGGCACAATACTTGGATACCTCTGTTAAGGCACGTATGTCATGGACATATCTTTATTGCTCATGATAAAATGATGTCATGTCGCCCACCCCTACCATATCAGCGTGTACATACAAATTCTACGTGTGCCCTCTGAACTCAATATAGTTGACATCTGAAAAATGTGTGTGTGCATGCAGGGAGTGTTCCTTTTCCATGTGGTGAACTACAAGCCCCTGACCTATAACACCGTGTACACCTATCCCTGGTGGGGGGAAATGCTGGGCTGGGGGCTTGCCCTATCTTCCATGCTCTGTATTCCTGTCACTGTCATCTACAAACTGCTGCGCTACAAAGGATCCCTCCATGAGGTCAGTCTGTCGCTGTCTCTCTGTGTGTGTGTGTGCGTGCACTTTCCAAAATCTATATGGGTAGTCTCCGGGTTGCCTGTCTTGTCAGTTTTAATATGTCAATAGTAATGTGTTCTTGGAAACTTTCCCCCCAGATTACAGAATGTTCTGTACTACCTTCCCTCTGTTAAGGTTATCATTGTTTTCGTCATTACTAGTGATGTCAGTTTTGGCTAATTTCTCTTCACTAATAACTGACACTTTATGACCATCGGATGACAGTTAATGACCGTTTAATAAGGGTCAGTTATTAGTTAAGAGAAATTAGCCATAATCGGTCATTAACTGTCATCCGATGGGCATAATGTCTCCTATAAACTATTGAACGCAGGTCTGTGATTTTCTTTAAACATACCAATGTTGGCCATACATCTCATTGTCCTTTCAGACTGAATAATCCATGTTAGTGGGACTTTTGTGTCCTTCGATGCCCACTTTAAACTTTTATTTTCAGGGCATCAACTTCACACGTGACTCAATAACATTCTGGATTCATGTTAGTTTTGGTACTGGCATCTCTAAGCAATGTGAGGGCTCATATTTTCGCGTCATTGGTGGGTTCCTATTAAATTGTCAATTACTTGAGTAAATTGAATAATGATTACATCATTTCCTGTTCTGTTTCCTGTGTAAGGGTCGTTTTTATGCTGTTTTATTGTGAATATATTTTATCTTTTTGAAATACAGGCTGTTTTACTGAAACGGGCTACAATGCAGAAATCTGGGCTAAAAACGGGAACGCAAAGGAGCGAGGCATTTAGGCAGTTACGCATTTTAACAGGTCGTGTTTAGTATCACAGCGTTAATAAACATATTGGCATCACTAATGAATAGAGCCTTATTTGTTACCAAATGCATGAAAGCAGCTCATTGGCATTAATTTAATACAGAATTTGTGGCGTAAACTACCTTTTAATGAAGCTAAAGCTCACCGTGCTCATGGTCCTTCTTCAGCAGCAGCTTAGCATGTAGCAGCATGTCTTGTGGTACGCCAACACAACTTGCACACTATGCACACAACTACATTTTATTTTGCTTTTAGTTTGAATTGCTTCCGAGCTTTAGAAACCTCTTGTCTTCTCTTGGGAGAAATCAATGGCATTCTGAGTGTACTAGCACGCTAGCAAGTTTCAGATCAGCGCGCCTGAAGGGCAATGCCATCAAGCAGACACTGCATGGATGGATACACAGAGACCTCCTCTCCAGCTTGGGAGGGACCAAGTCTCAGGCCCATAAATAGCAACAAAAGTTGTCAAATCATAAAACATATTGACAGTAAAGCAATAGAACAGTGTAAAAACTGCATCAGCAACCGGAAATGATCTAATTGATACTCGAGTATCAAAATTTGAATGGAGTGAAAATTCAATAATGTGTCATCTCTGTCTCTGTCTCATTAAGTGGGTAAAGTCATTTGAAAATTATAAAGCTGTTTGCTTAAATTTAGTTGTTTAACCGACAAGCATAATCAGTCAAAATTCTTATTGGTGTTGAACGGTTAATAATTAAAACCTGAATCTCTGCCTATCTATAAAAAAGGTATGTGTGGAAGTTCTTCAATTAGATAATTGCCCCTGTCTCCCCGTGTTTCTGTGTTCAGCGCTGGCAGCACCTAAACGCTCCCGTGTGGGGCAAACACCACCAAGAGTATCTGGCTCCCGAGTCTGAGGCCAAACTACTGCCCCAAGCAGGAGCCAAGAGCACACTCCACTTGGAGAGTGTCATCTGATCAGCTGAGCCCCACAGAATACAGATCCAAAGTCTGCCTTGTCCTCATCCACAGGCTCACAGACAAATACACACACAGGCTCACAGACAAATACACACACAGGCACACAGACAATACTGACAATTTGTGAACGCTGCCCTGACCCCGCTAGGGAAGTGCTCAAAGATCATCCAGTCTCAGCACCTGTTAAAAAAATCAATTTTAAAAAGCTCTAACATGCGGACCAAAGATGAGATGGGATGAGATAACAACTCAAACACACAACAATCAGCGGGTTTGTCTTTTCCTCTCCAGTTCTGTTCTCTGACCTTCCACTTTACCGCCTCTCCCTTCATTTGCTGCTCCGCTAACCTCCTGCTCGCCGCCTTAGCACTGTCCTGTCTCGTCCTGTGAGTGTGGTGTGATGTGTCAAGTGTCGCTAAAATATCTCGCCCTCTTGTCTCTTATCTGCCTGTTTGTATTTCTCACTCAACCTCATCCAACCTCAATCAAAACGGTCACTTTGGTGTTGAACAAACGGTTACGTCAACGACCTGTCTGCACGCATGCTGTTGTGTGCATGCAGTACATGTGTATGCGTTATGTACGCTGTGTGCACGCAAAGACATGAAGCCCGCCTGTTGGGTAAATGAGGTTGTAAGAGCATGGTAGTGGTGTATGATAATTTCACACAACATTACTTGCTAACTGCTTTCTACTGACTATTGTCTGCATTGTGTCAATTGCTTTCTACTGACTATTCTCCGCATCATGTCAACTGCTTTCTACTGACTATATTCCCCTCAGTGTGTCAACTGCTTTCTACTGACTATATTTCCCTCAGTGTGTCAAATGAGCACGCCGACCTTTTGGCAAACGGGCACTTTGATCAACTTCCCACTGTGTCCCGTGAAGAATGGGAGCAGTTGCAGCTCTGTGTGTCCAGTATTGACTGATGCAGTGCGTATGCTATTCGTTTTTAGGAAATGCAGAGATAGCGCTTACATCCCTTAAACCATGGGTTCCCAAACTTTTACTTTAAATGCAAATCAGGTTACAGACCCCCAATTGATCAGATTTTGTCCCAGTAACTTATGTTGCGAATTTTTTTGTTGGATTTAATTTCGTGCATATTTGGATATATTGTAAATGAGATGACAGTAAAGACCATTTAATTATGTCATAATGTCAAGCTAACCCACAGTATATGGAATAACAATCAAAGTACGGTAACTGTTTTTCTTATATCTGGGGACCCCCTGGAATCTCATCAAGCCCCTTGACCCCACTTTCAGAATAACGGCACTAAACAATTACAATGTGCTAAAGCTTAGTATGCAATGCAAGGAACTACAGTAATACTGCACAAAGGTTTGCACAGAGGTTAAAATGCTATCAATCTTCTCAACCCACTATGGCAAGTTATCAAATTGATATCTACAATTAGATGCAAAAGTATTGGGACAGTCATGGCAAATTGTTTTTCATCTGAACTAATCAAATTTGTATTTTTAAATGAAACAATGACTGAGGCAAAATTCCCAGTGTCTGCATTTTAATGTGTTGTTTTTTTACAGACATATAACAATGCCATTCAATGAGTCAAAGTCTCCCTATGTCAAGTCAGCATAAATAATGGGACAAAATGTATTTTTTTTACAAAGCTAATGTCTTGTAAGGTCAATATTTAATTGCATACCACTTCCATTTGATGGCTGCATCGGGTCTGTGACTCATGGACATCACTAAGTTCATGATATGTTCCCTTGAGATGCTCTGCCAAGCTTTTACCGCCGCCTCTTTCAGTCGCTATGTGTTTGTTAGGGTTTCAGACTTCAGTTTCCTTTTGAGCAGGTTAAAAGCGTGTTCAATGGGGTTTCAATCTGGTGACCGACCGGGCCAAATCAAATACTTCTACCTTTTCTTCCTAATAAGGTCCTTGGTTAAGTTTACTGTGTGTTTTGGGTCGTTGTCTTGCTGCATGATAAACTTCCGTCCAATGAGCTTGCAGGCATTGCTCTGAATATTGGTGGACAAAATGTTTCTGCACACTTCAGCTGTCATTTTGTTGCTGCAATCACTGGTTAAGTCATCAATATAGACCAATATACCAGTTCCAGATGCCGCCACACATTCCAAAGCCATCACACTACACCATGGTTGACAGATGAAGTAGTATGCCGAGGGTCTAGAATAGAATAGAATGGTCTCTCTCCACACTTTCACCTTTCCATCACTCTGTTAAAGGCTTCCAAAAACAGATCAGGCTCATCTTTGGTTTTTTGTGGGGTTTTTTGCAAATTGTAATCTTGCCTTTCTGGTCTTGGAGCTGATAAGAGGTTTACATGTGGCATTTACCATGCCTGTAATTTGTCCCTCTCTTCTGCACGCCAAGTGTCCTGTGATATTTTCACCCCCAATGTGTGGAGATTATTAGCAATTACTCAAGCTGACAATTCAGGATTATTTTTCCACATCTCTTATAATCAGTATTTAGGACATTCCATACTGTTAACTTTGGAATACACAAACATCTTGCAATAGTTCTAATTGATTTTTGATATTTTTTCATCCTCACAACTTTCCTGGTTGTCATACTCAATTCTTTTTGCTCATAAATTAGACTTTACAAACACTTTGAAGAGATATAACCCATGTCCTGATACTCACAGCTTTCCATTTGTAAATAGAGTAATATTTGTAAGCCTGTGAAATTAGAAACAGCTGATGGTCATTTATCGCAATACTTGAAAGAGGGGGACTTTGCTCATTGAATGGCTTTGATGTAATATAGTTAAATGTCTGTTTAAACAAACAAGTGAAATAAACACAGATATTGGGAATTTAGTCTTAATAGTCAGTTTCATTTAAAAATACAAATTTGATTCGTACAACCAATTTGCCATGACTGTCCCAATACTTTTGCAGATAACTATCTAAAAGTTTGCCTAAAAGTTAGTGTATTTAACTGTACAAAACCAACTTCCATTTCCAAGGAAATAAAAAGCACCAACACTTCCAGATGTGTATTTTTAACTGAACAAGTCTATATTGTATGGGTCTATGAATCAGTGTTAACAATATTGGTAGTGGATAATGATCAATATTTCCACCCTGAGCAAGAGAGAAACTTTACAATGGAGTGAAAGATGAGTCGGGTGGGGAGGGGAGAGACTGATGCCATGTTAAGAAAGAAGCAATAAACACGAAATGGAAAAATAGTTTATCCTGTCTATTCATTTACATGAAGTCTAGCTTCATTCATGAAAAATATATTTACAAAGTTTTGCAGCTTAATCGTATCTAGACAGCTAAAATATACAGTAGCATATGTGTGTACAAATGTAATATAGCCAGATTATAAATCATTCACTCCTTGAAGCAAATGTTAATGCTACAAAATAATACAATGTTCAAAATGCTTACATACTGTATAATAGAATAATAAATATGCACATCCAAAACCAGACAGATACATTCCTTCAGATAATTTGCTGCTTTGAAACTGCAGTAAAAAAAACTACATTTGCTTCAATCTGTAGTTTTTTAGAAATGCTCTCACACTGAATGTTGGAACTTCTATATTCATAAGGCAAACAACTTGCTATGCTATTTGGTTTATTCACAGCTATACTGGGGTGAATCAGAACAGATAAGTTATGAGTGAAGTGAATGTCTTCCCTCCCAAGGGATATGGCCCAACCATATTGGGTAGCTGATAATTATTCATTTAGAGTGCTTAATTCTCGTGGGCATCTTATGACACTGACAGTAACAGGATGTACCCCGTTATTGGCTCAGGAGAGTACAGACGGCACACATTTAATCAACATCTTTCAGTTTAATCATAACATCTTCTCACTCCCTCTACTCCTAACCACATACTATAAATACAGGTTCCTATTAGTCCGGTGCTACAGTCTCCCCTAACCCTCCACCTTCCCCTGTCCCTCATACACACCCCAGAGGGAGAGGGCAGCAGTAACGATTTCCCGGCTATTTCATTGGGCAATATAAAAACTGTTGCCAAAGCAACTGCTCTTCATCTCCATGGCAACCAGCTGCCAGTTCTTCAGCAAGTGGGAGGAGACAAGGACAACCAATGAGCAGCTCAGGAACAGACGCAAAGCAGAGGAGGCTCAGTCTGACCCCTGTTGGTCACATCTTGGTGATGCAGGACATGTCCTGAAGTCAAAAGAATTCAATAAATGTGAGGCCGTGACAAAATGTAGGTGAGGGTTTGGTTTAGCTCATAGCTGTTTTGTGATGTGATTGGGACTCACCAGGGCACAGTATTGGGTGGTCACTTTCTCACGCTTCTTCAGAATATGCAGAACTGCATCATGAATGGTGGCAAACAGCCGGCTCTTAGGTGTGGATGCGGTGAAGAAACATGCCCTCTCCAACTGCTCCACCACACAGACTATGTAGGGGTAAATAAACACATTTGTGTGGGTTCTTTGATATGGGATCAGCATGTATCCCCCCTCCAAGAACAAAGTGGCACCACTGAGTCGCGGAGCCTTGTTGCCACTTCTTGCCAAAGCTTGTCAACCCAGTGGCCTTGACTGCATGTGAACATTAATAATGGTTTCTGGTACAATATGTCTGTGTGGGCTGATCTTGCAACCCACCTTGGCATCCTGAGAGAAAGACTTCCATGCCAATCACCCCAAAGTCCCTGGATAACTGAAGGGTGACAAAGACTAAGTTATAAATCATTTTACAAAATAGAACATATTAATCCCCCCAATCACATTTTCCTCACCATATCTGCCTCCTAACCTCTATACCCCTGAGTGTAAAACCTCATGTACTCCCATCTAGACCACCAAAATCTTTATGTGCCTTGAAACATACCCTGGTCTAAACCAATTTGGAGACCATTGTCTGAAATGTTTACACAGGGCACAATATAGAATATGGTGTTACAGGCATAGCTGTCCCATCACCCCAGATCCCCCCCACACCTCTTTGATCACTCATAAAAACTCAAGTACAAATCCTGGTAGGCAAATACCAAACACACATACATTTGTTAAGATCTTGATAGTGGCTGTGTCCACAAAGCCGGCTGCTGACAAGTCAAGGATGATGCTGTGCGTGGCTAACTGGCGGCCCCTCCCCTTTTCCTCATCCCCGCCTCCACTGATGGATGTCTGGGTAGTGGTGTCACCATGGCAACCTGTGTCGGAGTCGGACCCACTTCCTTCATGTTGGTACGCCCAGTTGACCTGGCAGTTTACAGGGTCATTGTTGGGTAACTCGGTCATGGTCAAGTCGTTTGCTGGGGTTTCGCCCTTTATCCCCTGGTAGAACTCCCCACCGTTTGGCACGTTCCCACCGTTCTTCCCCGAGTGATCATCAGACTGAATTTTGCCATCGGACAAGTAGCCTTTCTGGAGAGAACATTGGAGAGAAAAGTGAATATTTTGAAGATATCTCAAATTCAACAACTTACGATCTTGATTGTATTCTAGATACATTAATGTCTTGGGGATACAGGTATATTAGGTCATACTTGTTTCTTTGCCTCCTTTTTAGCTTTCTTTTTCGCTTTCCCTAGTTGGCGCTTCTGCTTTGCATCTTGTTTCTTCTTCTCTGTCAGCAGCTTCCCAATGTCAATCCCACTCTGATGGAAGAACAAAAACGAGAGACAGTATAGGCCATGCGGAACCGATAACGGAAGATATTTAGGATGTTGTAGACAATTGGGAATCACATGTCAGACCCACAAACAAAAACATCCATGCACACCTTCTCCTCAAGGGCCTCCAAGTACATCTCAGCATTGGTGTAGTATACAGTAGTGGATGAGCGGAAAATGGTGATGCCAGGGATCTCTCTGGCCTGCAGGAACATGCCGTCAAAATGTAGAGTTAGCAAGTCATACTGCACACTGCTTTTCATCACACTGGAGACCTTGTGAAGAATGGGAAGGATGGAGCGATCGAGGGGTAGTGGACATTGGAAGGGGCAGGATTCAGCGAGAGATGGAAGGGGAGCCTGAGACAGAGTGGTTATTATGGTGTGTAAGAAATCTTTTTGTGTTTTTGCTGAGCTGTTTTGGTTGAGTGTCATTTTGTCACGAGACCCACAAAGGTAAGGGCTGGCTGTTTGAATCTGCACAGCCCTGGCGCTACAGGCTTTCTACCCAAGTGAAATAAAGTTGACAATCTACTTATTTTTGGATCTATCATATTTTATGTAACCTGGTTTTGAGTTTAGATTTTCCATTAATAAAACTTAAGGTATATTGTATGTCTCTTAAAGTTGGCCACTAATCCAAACAATACACTAATACATTTTCAACTATACTCAAAAACAGCACACTTAATAAGTAAACTATAGTACAGCTTGAGTAAGTTCAACATTTGAGTATACTTTTCAGGGGGAAAAACTGATTAAAAGTTTACTTAAATACTATTTACATTTTAATCTATGTGAAACATCCTACATTTTAGTATAATTTTACCAAGTATGATTTATTATAATTTATATACTCATGGTTGTAGTTGAAACATGATCAAAATTGAAAGTATATTTCCAATACTACTTAAGTATACAATTTCTTCGCTTGGGTATTCATAGTGAGCTGTCACAGCCGCAGTCAGAGGTAATCGTAGGACATCCCGCCATGTTGCTAGTCTGCCTAATTGACTCCTGCCTCATTGACTGCATTCTCCAGGGGGATGATTGATGGTACCTGGTATGCTACTTTCCTATATAAACCTGTCCGTTTGAGTCCCAGGTGCTGAAGCTTTGAATTAACTTCCTGAAGAAGATTATGACTTCTGAATCATCTAATCCTGTTCTGCCTTCTCCTGTAGCATTTTAGTTTTAGTATCGGTTCTGTCTTTTTTTTCGCCACCGTCTGTTGTGTTCAGTTTTAGTTTGGTCTGTCACACCAGCGTCGTCTTAGTTTATTTTCTGTACCAACCCTCAGTTATTAAACCTTTTTGAAGAACATCTGCCTCCTTGTCCTCTCTGCACTTGAGTCCTCATCACAACCTGGTTTCAGTGAGCATGGATAAATTCTCACCTCCTGGTAGGTATCCATGTCCAGATACAGCTCAGTCCCTGGCACTCGGCCCAAAATGGAGTAGCGTGGCCTAAGAGATGAAGAAACTGAATGAAAGTTTATCTAAAAGTACCCTCCGACAGTGACCATGCATGATAATGTCTCTGCAAACTTTCAGCATATTTTGATAATTTGCTGTGTAGTGTCTACGCACAGCTGCGATCTGAAGATGACAGTGAGCATGGCGAACGCGATGGAGACAGCCAGGCCCAAGTCCAGGTTGAGCAGGACGGTGGCCAAAAACGTTACCTGCCAAACCAGCTAGGAGGGGTACCAAGCAACAATACTCAATAGGAGGTAAACACACAAGGACAGCAAGTCCTGCTTAAACAGAATAAATAGTGGTAACTTGTAAATAAGATCTAGTCCTACCAGATCCACTTTGTTGCTCTTCCACAATGCAGGGACATCTAGGAACTGCCTGAACATTCCTTTTAAGTTCACAAACACTATAGTGGCCAGGACAGCCTGAGTAATACACACACATTAGTTTTTAAATGTGCCAAGGGAGATACAGGAGGCCTCAGATCAAAGGTGGAGGAATGAAGTTGGGAGAGAGTAGCTCAGGCTTGTTACCTTGGGGAGATCTTCAAACAGAGAGCCTATTTTCAGTACCGTGATCAGAACGATGACAGAAGAAACCACTCCAGCTACCTGACCAAACATCATACACATACACACAAAACACCTGTAATTAGCCCCCCGCTGTTTAGGCACAGCATATGACTTAGAGAATATGGCACAAGTATGGTGATAGTTGCACTGTGTGTGTGTGTGTGTGTTGGAATGGGCATCACCATTTGAGGATTCTAAATTCATGTTGAAATCGATCTTTGACATTAAAATCTTTTTAAGCTCACTAAGAATGCTGCTGCTAGAGTTCTAGGATTAAGAAAGCAGAACACATCACACCCCTTATTAGGTCTCTTCATTGGTTTCCAGCGCCTCAGAATTGACTTAAAAATACTGGTGCTTGAAAATTCTGGTCTATAAATTGCTCTGAGGTTTAGGGCCAAAATACATCACTGTCTTGCTTTTACCATATGAACCCTCTCAGGTCATCGGGGGTCGGTCTGCTATCATTCCTAGAGTTAAAACAAAAATTGGTGAAGCAGTATTTAGTTGCTATGCTACATAAAGTTAAACTTCCTGAAGACCTGAGTCTAGCCCCAAATTTGTCTGCTTTCAAAAGCAGGCTAAAAACTTTTTCTCAACTGCCTTTGATTAAAAAAAATTGCATGTTGATCTACGCACCATGATCCAAGGCACTTTCAATGTACATCTTTTATGGTAATTTATTTATTCTTTTATCTCTTTGGACCAATGTTATTTTATTTTTTAAATTCTCTAAGGAATTGTGATTGATTACTGATGTTTTAAGCTGTTCTCTATTCTGCTGTATATATTGACTATGTTGACTAACCCTAAATAGAAGTGTTAGAGTCCCCTAATTAAGAAAAGAATGAAAGTAATAAGGAGACATCCTTACAAAAAGGGTCTGCAGCTTCGGGGACAAATAGCTCGCACAAATAGCCTATAATGAATATCATTATCATTCAGATTTTTGGTCGAATCATATGTTTCCTCGCGGCCCCGTAGCAAATATTCTGTAGCCCTGTACTGGTCCGCGGCCCGGTCGTTAAGGATCACTGATATACACCATAGCCTTTTGCTGTGTGTGTGTGTGTTACTTGTGTCTTGCCCCCTGTGCTCTCTTGGATGAGGCTACGGGACAAGGAGGAGGTTACACAGTAACAATGGAAGAACGATCCAATGGAATTACTGAGACCCTAGACTGCCAGATCATAGTGAGAAA
>OMOX01034169.1:8768-19886 GCA_900312595.1 Guentherus altivela | reverse complement strand
CATCCTGTCCGCCCTGGCTCCATTTGCTACTCTCTCGCCCTCCAACATCCGTCTCATCAAGGACAAGCAGACGCAGCTCAACAGAGGCTTCGCCTTCCTGCAGCTCTCCACAATAGTGGTGAGGACTGTGATTTCGCACACAAATGCACCCAACTGGAATGCAAGTTTTGGGTAGTTCTGCTCACCGATAACTGACCCTTATCAATCGGTTAGTTATGAACTGTTAAGTAAGAATGATTGAACACAAGTCTGTGATACATAAAAAATATGAACTAACCTCATACTTTCAGAGAGAATGGTCAATTTAAGTGGGACTTTGTGTTCTTGAATGCCAAAGTTAGCTGTTAGTTCAGTGCATTAAGTTTACGCGTGACTTAAACATTCTGAATCAATCAATTTAATTGTTGTAAAAAATATTTTTTGGGGTGAATTTTAATCGGAAATGTCCATGTGCTATGTGCTATTTATTTAAAATGAACTGTTCAACCGATAAGATTAATCGGTCAAATTTCTTGTTGTTGGTTAGTAGATTTAACATCCCTATCGCCCAACCAAACTTTAACTCAGAGACTTGTGTGTGTGTGTGTGTTTTCGTGGGGGGTTTTCAGGAGGCATCTCAGTTGCTCCAGATTCTCCAGGCTCTCCAGCCGGCCCTCTCCATTGATGGGAAAGCCGTTGCTGTGGAGTTTGCTAAGGGCTCCAAGCGGTAAACTCATACCAAAACCTGGCTAAGCTAAGAAAGTCGCATAATATTTCCTTCATTTAAGTCAATATTTTTTAAGTAATGGGTATGGGAGCCAGAGATGATCATGTGAAGGTGAAATGGGTCCTAATTGATTTCGAGAAATCAAACCCATATTCCATATAATATGCCAAAAAACACTCGAGCACCGTCAGATAAATGCTTGTGTATACATACCCTTACTCAAACATGTAATGAGCCTTCCCAGTCCCTGTAAGTAAGGTATGCGCAATAAGATACTGTCACAGTATATTCTGGCAAATGCACATTATGGCTGCTGAAATCAACTTTGACCACACAGAAAGAAACCTTGTGAAGATGGTGGTGTCAAGAGTAGTGTTCTTTAAAGCACTAGTCCTAATGACCGCACTCTCTCCCCCTCTCTGTCAGTGATGTGTTTCTGACTGACGGCAGCAGAGTGAGTGCTGCTACGGTGGCCAGCACAGCCATAGCGGCCGCCCAGTGGGCTGTCACACAGGTAGTCTGTCTATGGTGCACCTACACACCAACCAAGATGAGGTGTAATCATGGGGGGGGGTTTCATGCTATATTTGTGGCTGTCTTCTCATGGTCCATTGTTTTACTCACACTTCTGCTTTCCTTGATATTTTTCCTTCTTCTGCTACTGTCATCTCCACTGTCTCTCAATCATACGTCTCAGAGCTTATCAGGTGACGGTCAGGGTGTAGATCTTGGTGGGTACCAGCAGGGGGCAGCAGTCACATGCAGTCAAGAAGCACAGGGGTACATGACGCTTGATGGCGCAAACCTGAAGGCCCAAGCAGGGGCAACGGGTATAGCCTCACCTGACATAGGAGCAGGCCTGATGGGGGCGTACACAGGAGGAGTAACCCCAGGTCAGGGAGGGGAAATGGGACACATATTCTCATACTAACACGCTTGGAGAAAATTAAGTGTGAACCTAGTGTCTTATTCCGTTTGTTTTTGTTCAGCAGTGATCTCATCTGAGGCTGTGACACCTGGAACGGGCGGAGTGCAGATGCCTCACACTCAAACACAGACCCACATCACTACGGCAACAACCACACCAGCCGATCAGGTCAGTTACTACTCAATCAAAGAACCAACGCTAACCACAGTAGCTCTACATTATTTGGATAGGCATTATATTCGATTGAGTATTTGAAATAGATTCCTGGCGTTAAGATTGTTTCTTTAATGGTAATTTTTTGGGGAGTGACTGAGTGTTACAGTTTGTTTTGGTTTCTGCCATTCAACAAGTTAGGTAACAACTGCTGTGAAGTGTAAATGACACAAGAAAGTTTGTCTTCATCTCATCTGTTCAATAGAATTGTGCAGTGGAGAAAGAGGGGTGAGTTGCTTAGTGACCGGTAGCATCAGGCTAGTTAAGCTAAGCGAACATTAGCATCAGGCTCGTTTGGCTAAGCTAACAGTAACTACTAGCTCATATACAGCCTTTGTTTGGTGTGCTATAAACAGACATGGTTATGTTGATTAACTGATTTGATTTTGAAATTCAGGAGACTATTCAAATAGAGAAAAAAAGTGAAAATGGTCATCTCTACCTCATTGTATCGGTTACCTTAGCTGTTGTCTATTTTGGGGGCGGCAGTCGCTAGGAGGTAGAGCAGTTTTGGTTTCAGTTTTTGAACAGGTTCGGTTCCCAGCTCCTCCTGGTATCACGTTGAAGTGTACTTGAGCAAGACACTGAACCCCTAACTGCTCCCCGGGCACCACACTGTGGCTGCCCACTGCTCTTAAGGAGTTAGGATGGGTCAAATACAGGGGATAATATCCCCATTGGGATCAGTAAAGTCCCAATTATTATTATTATTATTATTGTTATCTATCATCTCTTGCAGTCTTTTCAGTTCCCGTCATACTTTCTCTTTCTGACATGTTCCTTCTGTCATTCAGCAGGTGGAGATAGTTGGGAAACCACAGCCAGCTGCGCCCAGTCACCCTGCCACCCCTGGCACTGCCCACGAGTACCGGCAATACCGTAAGACCGTGTTTTTCTGCATCTGTTTGACAAAAACTGTGGTGGGAGGGAAGGTTCTATCTTGTACAGTACATATAAGTGTCTCTGAGTTTTCATCATGAACTAAAATGACAAATAGGTGTGAGAAATTAAGCACAAGACTAAACAAATACATTGTCTACTGACAAAATGAACTAAAATGAAATAAAAAAAATTAATTTGTTCTTACTTTGTTTTTTGTTTTATTAACTGATATAAAGGGATTGAGAGAAGTATTGTGGGAGCGAATTTAAACACCAACAATGCCTTGAGACGATTACTAAAATATAACTTACCCAATAGATAAAAAAAAGCTAGCAAACTCACTTTGAAAAACTTAACTGAAACTAAAGAGATGTTGAAAACTAAATTAAGAAATAATGGGAGTTACATGCTATATTCATGCTAATGAATGGCCTACATCTCCACCTCCAGCTGTGCCAGATGTGTCCACATACCAGTATGATGAAAGTTCTGGCTACTACTATGACCCGCTGACTGGACTCTACTATGACCCCAACTCACAGGTAATATACCCTTGAGATATGTTGACGGTGCCGTTGCTGGTTGAGTCAAAATCTTCCTTAAAAAAAACACCTTTTTTTCACCTGGTCTCTCCTATCTAGTACTACTACAACTCCCACACTCAGCAGTATATGTACTGGGATGGAGAGAAACAAACGTATGTTCCCGCTGCCGCCCAATCGAACCCAGAAACCGCTGCTACACCTGGTGATAGCACTGTGTCCTCAGATTCTATATCTGCTGCTCCTGGTGGCAAGGAGAAGAAAGACAAGCCCAAGAATAAAACTGCCCAACAGGTAAACTCGACACAGGTACACCAACCCCTTGGTAATCCTTGAGCAGTTATACTTTACACCCTTGGCCATGGACACATTTTGTATTTATTGATGATTGTCATATATAGGCTTGACATTTGGTAGGTGTGGTCCACCTTTATAACTTGATGATTTTCTGCACACTGTGTTGAAATAGTCTGAAGTATGCATTTGTTTTTGTATAAATAGATAGCCAAGGATATGGAGCGCTGGGCTAAGAGTCTGAACAGACAGAAGGAGAACTTGCGTTCCGTTTCCTATTCCTCTGGGGCCCCAGTCGGCTCTGCAGCTCTGCTCACTGGTTATACCAGGGTACCAGGGCACGGCCACCCTGACGACAGTAGGGAGTCAGCCAGCGCTGATGCAGGCTATGCAGTCCTAGAGAAAAAGGTGGGTCTCACACACCCACACACCACCGATCTATATATTAATCAGATGCAGTCTCCGGTGGGCCGCAGCATTAGGTGTTCTTAAGCCAACTTTCTGTCACACTTCCACATTTCACTGTAGGGGCTTCCGCTGCCACAGTTGGGTGTCATCGGTAACGTTGCTATGGCGACTGTAGGTCTGCCGTCAGCTGAGTTTGCTTCACCAATCAGTAGTCATGTTAATGTCCCCTGGCTTGACTGGATTTGCGTTGGATGGATGGGTGACCTAGCCTTACTTACAAGCCTATGTCTAAGGATATTATGATATTATAATTTACACTTTTAGTTAAACCAGATGTATTTGTATAAAAGGTTATTATACAGTATTTAGAAATTAATTAAATGAGTCATGCCTATACATCAAATGTATTCTTTCATACATGCTATATAGGATGAGGAGCTCAGCTAGTGAAACAGTTATTGCAGCTTGAAATATGACTAATAATATAATTTATGAATAATTTCAGTTAAATGTTCTCATTTAAATCTGCTTGCAAGGGAGTTCATATAAATCATTTAAAGACTATGATCTAGATTTGTAGTCAACAGTTAGATTGCTTCTTAAAGTTGGTGAAATTCATCATTGCATAATAGCCATAATGCTCGCGCGATATAAATTCAATTTGCTTATGCTAAAACTGTTAGCAAGCTGCCTAACTTGCTACGTAAAATCATGATCTGAATAGGATTGGCTATTGCCGACACATCTCTAAGCTCTAAACGTTTGTTTCACTCAAAAATATGTTGTGATCCCCAACCGTTTAAAATCACACTTCCTGGACAATTTTGTGGAAAGCTTTAACAGTCTCATTGACTGTGGATTGTGTCCTGTAGGGAGCACTGTCTGAAAGGCCTCCAATCCTCCTGGACCAGCTCCGAGAAACAGCAGACCAGGAGGTGAGGTTTTTGGTTTACAGCAGGGTGTTCCCCTTCGCTCTGTAGATGCAGTCTATTATTTATCATGTCATTCATCGATCAGATGGCCTGCCAATGTCCATTTTCAACACCTATCGGTTGTTGTAGCATTCCTCCCCACAGCAGCAGGGTCTCGTCCCAGCCTACAGCGGAGAAACTGACAGCGAGGAAGAGGGAGGAGAGAGGGAGGAGATTGAGGGCAAGATGACGGACTGGACCAAGCTGGCCTGCTTGCTGTGCAGAAGGCAGTTCCCCAGCAAAGAAGCCCTCATCAGGCATCAGCAACTCTCTGAGCTACACAAGGTGTTGAGACAACCCCACCCACCGCAACGATACCTTTTAATAAGATTTCTGTCATGTGGAAAGCATTATCTGAGTGGTGGGTTAGGACCTGCTCACTCCTGCCAGGAGAATATGCAAGAAGAACCGAGTTACATTTCACATGTGATAGCCAAGATTTCTTGCGTCCATCCACCATGATGGATTTGCAGCTGTTCAATATAGACCCATGAAACAAAAAGCAGAATGCTCTCTGAGTCTACACCAGAGATGGTTGGCTGTTGGTAGGCACACAAGACGTTGCAGTCCTCTGAAGGCTTTGTCCTGTTCGGTGGTTGCGAACATTTCCATAATTTTCAGGAGGATTTCACACAAAGCATGATGCCGTTTAAAAGGTGTTCTTATTCCACCCCTAAACTTTCCTTTCTATGCTTGTCCTGTTATAGCAAAACCTGGAAAAGAGAAGAGGCCAGCAGGACGTAACAGACGGAGAGGTTTGTCAAGGCTTAAGGTCACTCAAGAATCACGCATAGTACTTTTTACATCGTAAGCTTTTTTATTGAGCCCCTTACTCCTCCTCTTCCCTCCATTTTTCACTTGCATATTGTTTTTTCTTTTTCTTTCGTATGCTGTTGCTGTTGTGGTTATGTTGTTGCTGCCTGTAAGTCGTATAATGGAGCTCGCAGACCAAGCATTTCAGTGTACAGTTGCATCTGCAGTTGTGCATTGACAAATACAACTTCAATGGACTCACTTCAAAGTACACACACAATAGTCATATGCAAATATTCTGTTTTTCAGGGATACAGTAGAGCTGCAGACAGTATTGAGCCTCCTGACCCCAAGAGGAGGTTCAGTCCGATGTAAGATATCGCCATTCCCCCTCACATTCACACACTCTCGTACAAAATCACTCATGCTCTTCATGCTTGTGTAATAGTTGTATACTAATTGCTTCAGGGTTTTAATTGTAACTCAGTAAATCATGGGGTTTCATGCTGGAATACATTGTTTCCCCTTTGTGTTGTAGTCAGGTCCAGAATTATTGGCACCCTTGATAAGTTTGTGCATAAATACTATGAGATCAACTTTATTTTCAAACTTGTGGAAAATATTGTACTTTATAAATGATTTAGTGGAATCAACCCAAAATCATACATTTGTGAAATTATATAAAACCCCTAAAAAAAAAAAAGTTTCACAATTACTGGCGCTCCTGGTTTAGTCCTTAGTGCAGCCTTCCCAGACAAGGATATCAGCATAGAGTATTTTCCCATTATGTGTGATGAGGTTTGAGGACACATTTGGAGGAATTTTGAACCATTCCTCCATGTGGAACCTTTCCAGGTCATTGACATTCTTGGGTTTGTGCTTGTGGACTGCTCACTTCAGTTCAGACCACAGGTTTATGATCGGGTTTAAGTCTGGAGCCTGAGATGACCATTGCAGAACATTGATTTTGTTTTCATGGAACCATTTATGTGAGAATTTTGATGTGTGCTTGGGGTCATTGTCTTGCTGGTTAGTCTTCCAAGGGCTAAGTCTCAGCCTCCTGGGAAAGGTAACCAGGTTTTGGGACAAAATTTCCTGCTACTTGGTGGAATTAATTATGCCATTGATCTTAACCAGTGTCCCTGGACCACTGGCAGCAAAACAGACCCAAAACATCAGTTATCCTCATTTGACAGTAGATATGAAATGCTTTTCTTTGTATGCACACCTCTTCTGATGCCAAACATGCTGAAAGTGTATATGGCTAGAAGGTTCAATTTTGGTCCCATCTGACTATAACACCCTCTTCCAATCATAATGCCGATGACGTTTGGCAAATTCCAGATGCTTGGATTTGTTTGTTGCTCTCAGTAAGGGCTTCCTTTGTGCAACCTTTCCAAAGAACCCGTTGATATGGAGTCTTATGGTGGTTTTTGAGACTTTGTAACCCCAAGATGCAACCAAACTCTGTAATTCTTGAACTCTGGTCCTTGGGTTCATCATTGCCTCCCTCACTTTGCGTGGGGATGATATACAAATGTGTCCTCTTCCTCGCAAGTATTTTTTAAAAATGTTTTAATTATTCCCATGATTTTGTTTTACCTTATACCAGTTTTGTGTAGGTCAATAATCATCTGCGTCTTTTGAATTGAGGGTTCTTTGGCTTTCCTCATGGTGATGGATGACAGGGGTTTTGCAGGTGTGTTAGGAAGTGATGGAATGATTATAATTCCTTAAGACTGAGATGAAGTTAAATAAGTAGAATTTTATTGCTAGTTTAAATGTCTTTGATTTTTTTTACAATAATCTTCTGCGGTGCTGGTAATTTAGTCTGATATGGTGTTTAAAAAAAAAAAAGGATTAATAACAAAAAATGAATCATGAGAATAACAGTATTGAAATAATAGTGTATAGTTTTCTCATATGGTCAAACAAAATATGGATTTTTATGTGTTGTTTAGTTAATAGAGCCGTTCCCCTCCATTTTTATCAAGGGTGCCAAAAATTGTGTATCCTACCTGACTATGTAGACAGGACCCCACTTATCACAACCCTAATGATGCACCCCGAATGGATGGATGTGTGATACAATATCATTATCGAAATGTTGATACATCTAACCCCCACTTCTCTCTTGTAGCACGGGAATGACAGGTATAAGTCTTGGAGCCAGAATGCTCCAGGGAGGTTTGAAAAGAGGTCTTCTGCTGCGAAACATGCAAGTGGAGTGACTGCTTGTCTTCTACCCTTGATCTCCCAACCTACACAGGACTGAGGCTTAACCCTACAAACAAAAAACTCCCTCTAAATAATTCAACACATAGAGAATATATAATTAATATTTTAAAGAATCTAAAACTTACTTTGGGATGAGGTGGAGGTCACTTCATCTATAAATCTGATTAGAGGAACTGATCCTGTAGCAGTGTGTGGTGATTTTGCACAGAATACACCTTTTTACCATCTTGAATGATGCAGCTTTGAGCATTCACTTGCTTCAGTGCCCGTGGGTCATAAGCAAGCTTTACCTTGGACCGGACACACATCTGTTGTTGGAGTATGAGATCTGTATAGATCTCAATAGCAGCAGGAAAATATTCTTAATGTCTATGCACCATAGATTGATTGAATTAACTCTGTATGCCTTGTAATATATTGAATGACTGGTCTGGATATAAGACTGTGTACAGATTTTCAAACAAGCACTTTTTTACTGAAGAAACTCCTAAAGAGGGAGCGAAGAGACTATTGCCTCCTATGGACAAGGTCATGCTTACACAAGCATGCGGAAGAATCTCTCAATGTCTCGATGTAATGTTTCAGATGTGAATAGAGTGTAATACATATTTCTTTCTGGATTTGTTGACTTATGAGATTATGTTCCAACAAGCTTAAGTAGAACATACAAATACATCGCTAAAATATTAAGTTTAAAATAATAATTGTAAAAACATTATTTAGATGATTGATGTATTACTTGGGCAAACCAGTAAGAATTAGTTGATGTTTTAACATCTTAAGATGGACTTTCCAAATCTGCTTTTGCAAAAGTCAAAAAAAGAGCATTACTCCCACATTTATGTGAAACTACAAGTCCAATCATTGTGCTAGGTTGCCATGGGATGTTAACTTAAAATTTTCAAAACATATTCTTGTGATTTTCTGTCCAAAGGAATGAGGGAAGGAGGACTTTCAATGCTTTCTAAACTGCACACTTATGATCTGTCCATGCTGATGTGAAGCACATCCATGTTAACCATGATAGATACTAGCCATGCTGTCCAGCCGCTGCATGCACCACAGCTGTTTGGACATCTTTCAAGTCAAAACCTTGTTCTGTGGGTTGTTATTGTAAAACTGAGTGGTTCGAATTAGCTTCTTAGTTGGTTGTCTAGTTGTCGTCAACCAAGCAAGCCTTAGAATGATCTCAGCTGACATGTTTTATTCAAGCCAGTTCTACGCTTCAAGTCTTTTTGTGCAACTGACAGCTGCCATTGAAACATGAAATACAATACAATCAGGTCCAGAATTATTGGCACCCATATGGACAAAGAATACTCCAAGAAAAGGCATTTATTGGTTAGCTTATAAGCTGATAAGGTTAGAGAACACAATTGGAGGGATTTTGAGCCATTTCTCCATGCAGAACCTTTCAAGGTCATTCTAGGGTTTGAAATAATATATTTTTTATATATTTGGGTTTCCATTGCAGAACATTGATTTTGTTTTCATGGACCCATATCTGTGAATTTTGAGGTGTGCTTGGGGTCATTGTCTTGCTGGAAAGTCCATCTTGGGCCAAGTCTCAGCCTCCTGGGAAAGGTAACCAGGTTTTGGGCCAAAATTTCTTGGTACTCAGTGTGATTCCTTATGCCATTGATCTTAACCAGTGCCCCCGAACCACTGGTAGCAAAACAGACCCAAAACAAATTATCCACCACATTTGACAGTCGGAATGAGATGCTTTTCTTTGTATGCATCCCTATTTTGACACCAAACATGCTGAAAGTGTACTCTATATGGCCAGAAAGTTCAATTTTGGTCTCATCTGACCAAAGCACCCTCTTCCAATCATAATTCTGGTGATGTTTGGCAAATTCCAGATGCTTGGATTTGTTTGTTGCTCTCAGTAAGGGTTTTCTTGGTGCAACCTTTCCAAAGAGCCTGTTGATAGGGAGGTGGCATCTAATAGTTTTTGAGACTTTTAGACCCTTAAATGCAACCAAACTGCAATTCTTCAACTGATCCTTGGGTTCTCGTGGCCTCACTCGCTGTCTCACCGTGCGTGGGAAAGATGTGACCATTCTATATGTTTAAATTTTTTGGGTCATTGCACTAACAGTGCTAAGTAGTATAATTAAATAATAATTGGAACTTTATTGATCCCGGAGGGGAAATTGTCCTCTGCACTTTGACCCATTTTAATTACTAAGGGGCATTGGGCAGCCACAGCGCAGTGTCTTGCTCAAGGACACTTTGACATGATACCAGGAGGAGCCGGGGATTGAACCGGTGATGTTCAGACTGCCAGACAAGCACTCTTAACTTCCTGAGCTACTGCCACCCCGGTGTAGAAGCCGTTTTTGTTTGTACCCATTAGTAGTTTTGTGTAGGTCAATAACCATCTGCCTCTCTTGCTTCTAAAGTAATTTGCTTTCTTACCTGGTGGTGGATGACAGGGGTTTTGCAATGGGTGTTACCTCATTTTTATACCTTAGTGAAACAGAAAATGATGGAACAACAATATAGTTCCTGAAGAATTCGATTAACATAAGTTGAGTTTTATTTCCAATTTAACTGATTTTATTCACAATCTTCCGGGGTGCCAGTAATTAAGACACCTATGGTTTTTTGAAGGAAAGAAAAAAGGATTTCTAAGAAAAATTGAAGCATGAGATTAACTATTGAAATAAAAGTATATCATTTTCCAATGTGTTTGAACTAAACATGTAGATATGTGTTTAATACAGCCTTCTCCCTCCATGTTTATCAAGGGTGCCAATATTTCTGGAACAAAGAATGATAAAGAACTGACTACTTGTCACATGAATGCATTATTTATACAGTTAAATATATACATGTGGTCAATGTGACTGAAAATGATTTCACATTTGTTGGCAGCTTACCCCATTTGGAGAATCAGTCTACCAGTTTGCAACGACAACAAATTTAGTATTGAAGTTTAACAGGCATTCCAATTAGGACTGCATGGCTCAGTTGTTCATAATCGTGGAAGCTGACATAAAACTGCAACATTTTTTGGAAACATTTAGATTGCAAAGTTGAAAATGATGCACTGCTGAAAGTGACGTGATGTTCCTGCAATGCTTCCAGTGAAGATTCAGGTTTGATTGACAGATTTATGACTTGATAGATTGATAAAGATGTATGAAGTCATAAATCTTTATCAATCTATCAAGT
>OMOX01033919.1:0-17400 GCA_900312595.1 Guentherus altivela | reverse complement strand
GCCACTGACAACTTCACAGACTGAACCTTTGTTGTGCTTTGTTAGCCAATTGCATTTTTTGTGCATCTTTTATCATTGTAATCACAGAGACATAAAAATATAGTTAGTACAGCTAGAGTGATCAGAATTGTGGATTCTTTGATCACAAACTTTTTGTCATGACAGTGGAATTGTGCGTATTTTGAGAGTGCAAGGGATTCCCACACATCTGAGATATTTAGTGTGTGATGTCTCCCCAGTCATTGTTTCATCCTGCCTAGCATGCACACCTAGCTTACAAAATGACAAGAAAACTCTAAAATGATCAGTTGTTCACTAAAAAGATCGATAGACACTTAATTCATCTCCGTGGGAAATTGGGTTGTCAGGATCAGCAGTACCACATTACAGAAAGAACTCAAAATACTTAAGGTAAAATACCTACATGACAAGGCTTCTAAAACAATAAAAAGTTATGTACATTGTAATCACAAATAGAGGTGCCATAGGTTATTGTTATGGGGGTGGCAGTAGCACAGGAAGTTAAAGCACTTGTCTGGCAATCGGAAGGTCACCGGTTCAATCCCCGGCTCCTGCTGGTATCATGTCAAAGTGTCCTTGAGCAAGACATAGAACCCCTAACTGCTCCCCGGGCGCTTCACTGTGGCTGCTCACTGGTCCTAAGTAATTAGGATGGGTCAAAATGCAGAGGACAATTTCCCCATGGGGATCAATAAAGTTCCAATTATTTTTATTTATTATTAGCTTAGCTTACCATAGCTTGAGCATTTTCACAATGTGAAAATACCTCCACTATTAGAATTTTACAAGTCTTTTAACTTGTTCCCAACTCAAGAGGTTAAAAGGGCTTCTCATTGGCATGTGTGTGTTTAAAACCTTGATTTCATATCAGACTTTCGATGGCACACCCTCGTTGTTATCGCTTGTCCTATATAATGTATTGTTACTTCCTGCGCAGTATGTGACTGATGTGAGAGCACTTCAGAAAAGGCTTCACAATGCTGAGCAGACCGTTGCCTTCATCAACAAAGAAGAAGAACACTACAAGTGGGACGAGACAGCTTATCCGCAGGTTGAGATCATCAAAGAGTGTATTGAACCTTACCATAAACTCTTTGGATTGGTGCTGAAGTGGCAGCGTGCTGAGAAAAGGTCTTGTTTCAGTCTATTTTTTTCTATCATGTTTTTTGTTATTTTTTAATGAAAGATATGGTCTTTACATCAAAGGAGAATTTTACTTGATTGGATGTGTTCAAGCCCTTCTAAAGCACCTCTTTGGCTTAGTGACCTTTTATGGAATTTAAGGAGATAAAATATAAACTGAGGCTCATCTGGTAAATTTCAGTCCAAGTGAGGGTCTGTGATTGACTACTTTGATAGGTTCAAAACTCTCCCAGATTACCCCTGAGGTTGTTAGGGGTTATTATGTGTTTTTACTTATTCTTATTATAATTTGTATTATTATTTTGACAACTGATGCACTGTTGTGCTCCTTATGTTACCTCTGTAAGGGACAGTAATGCTTCTTGGCAGGGTGTTGGATGGGAGAGGGGAGGGTGTGACCTGGGGATAATCACTATTATCCGATAATGGAACTGGGAAGTGGGTTATATAATCTTTTAGCGTTCTTTTGGGGGTTTTCTCCTTGTGTACACTCTAGGGACCGGCTCTTCAACTGGCCCGTGAATCATTTTTATCCGGCCCTTTGATTGATTCTGAACATTAAAAATGAGAACGCATTTGTCCCCCGCAAAAAAAATAATAATAATCAAGAATCCATCCAGTGCAATTTCCTCCAATAGGAGATGTCTTTTCCCCACCCGAGCTGTCAGATTCTCTGTGCTTGTTCTCAGATCATTTGTGATTGTTCACAACGTGCGCGTGCCACACAGTATTACGGGTATTTAGTGGTTTCCATGTTGGTATAATAATGTAAGGCAGCGTCGGATATACACAAGGGTTATGGGCAAAACTGCCCTAAGAAATTAAATTTTGCCCCTGGAATCACAAGCAGGAAAAAAAGATGCCAACAAAATTTCCTGTAATAATAATAATTTAATATTAATAGCTCACACGCGCCTATAAAACGTAGACAAAACGCTTGTTTAAAATTCCGATTATGGTGTGATACGAGCTGCTCCTGTGTAATGTTGCCATAGAAACAGAATGCTAATGAGGGTTTAGCCTGAACCTGATAGACTGGCATACCAACGCCCTCAATTGTCAAATGGAGCGTTTCATTTTGCGACCGGCAGCAACGAATTTGAGACGAAATTAGGTCCAGTAAACGCCATCTCCTAGTCCGAAGACAAAAGTCACACACCCAACAACCATCGAGAATTGCAAATTAGATTGGTTAGATGTGAAGACGGGAGATGACAAAAAAATAAAATACTTTGCAAGACTTGTGCGGGAATCGTTAATCCAACTGTCACATTGGCCGACTTGACCAAGTGCAGCGAAAAAAAATCTTTTTTTGAAGTGTAGTGGCGAGCGCTCTAATTAGATATAAATGAAGCGCCTGCCCAAAGCATTTGAAAATGTGAGAATTTACATATTAGTATTTTTATTTTCAATTCATTATTTCATTATAATCAACATTTGCATTATTTACATGAAAAAGTCATCCAATTATTTTATTTTCAAACTGCAATGACTGCGTGTAACAACTAGGGCTACCGCAGCCTGCCATATCAATGGAGTGAAATTAGTCTCAATATTATAGACAAATGTGTGTATCATGATCCATAAAAAAGAGACAAATCACAAATGTGCTTTACTATCCACAAACATATATATATTTAAACTTGTGTCTTGTAAATTGTCATATAAATGAATGTGGAATGCTTTCTACAAAAGGATAAATACTTGTGAATACGGTTTTCCCTTTGCACAAGTGTATGTACTAGACTAGACTAGACTATCCTTTCGCTATTCCTGCGCGATCCACATACAAATAGCTACTCCTCCATACACTTATGTTGCCCATAAGCCTAAATATATCAATATTTATTATTCAATCAATCAAGTTTTATTGGTATAGTGCTTTTCACAAATTTTACATTGTCACAGAGCACTTCACAAACTCGTCGGCCATTTAACCCCAGTGGGCACAGCGGCAAGGAAAAAACTCCCTCATCAGAGACCAATTATTTTGAACAAGAGTTAGATGTTATTTGGTAAGATCCAATAATTACTCAGAAAAATGATTGGCCCCCTCCAATTTACATTTGGATAATCTGGCCCTCATAAGAAAGGAGTTGAAGAGCCTTGATCTAGGGGAAAGGAATATATGTTCATCGTGGTTATCTGTTGTAGGACTTCATGATTGCCCAGTAAACAGACTTATCAAAGAAAAAAAATGTTTAGAAAATCTTGACTCGATCCACTTTATTACTCGTACTTTCTAGATGGATGGATGGTTCTTTCCTGGAGTTAAATGGCGAGAGCATGGAAACAGAGGTTGATGAGTTTTTCAGAGAGGTCTACAAGATGCACAAGCTGTTCGTACAGAAGCAGAAGAAGGCTGAGCAGGAGAGGGAAAAGAAGGGTGGCAGGCGTAAGCCCGGGGAGGAGGACAAGAAGGAGAGCCCCGCAACAGTTATGTGCTCAAAGGTTTTAGCCCAGGTCAAGGAGTTCAAGGTATTTTCAAATATTTTTTTCAATTCATGAACATGTACCAATAAAGTCATGTAGCAGGTCAAATCTGGTACAACCACACGGAACAGGATGTGTTTGTGTCAACAGGAGGACATACCCATGGTGTCTGCCCTGTGTAACCCAGGTATTCGAGCTCGCCACTGGGAGAAAATGTCAGCGATTGTGCAGTTTGATCTCACTCCTGACTCTAGCACCACACTGCGAAAAGTTCTCAAGCAGAACTTGGCTCCATTCTTTGAGCAGTTTGAGGTCATCAGTACTGCTGCTAGTAAGGTCAGAAAGCCAGAACTGCTTTCTTTTTACAGTTATTGTTCATGTTAAGTCAACGTGTAAAAGCTTATCTTAGCTTACCTTAAAATTTACTGTTTCATGCTCTGTTTCCCCACTATGTGTCTCTGAAGGAGTTTTCTTTGGAGAAAGCCATGCAGAATATGGTGGTGGTGTGGGACACTGTCTCCTTCCACACCATCCCTTACAGAGAAACTGGTGTGTCTGTCCTCGCTGCTGTGGATGATATTCAAACAATGCTGGATGACCAGATTGTTAAGACCCAGACCATGAGGGGCTCACCCTTCATCAAGCCATTTGAGAATGAGATTAAGGTAGGCTTCAAGTTTCAGAAAATTTGTTTTCAATACTATGTGCAGATGATCAAATGTGTGAGGGTATATTTGTTTGGTCTAAGTGTTAATCCCTTGTTCTCTGCCCCCCATTGCGTCTGGTAGCAATGGGAGGAGCGGCTGATCTGTATTCAGGAAACTATAGATGAGTGGCAGGTGGTGCAGGGCCAGTGGCTCCACCTGGAACCTGTCTTCTCCTCTCAGGACATCATGCAGCAGATGCCCGAGGAGGGGCGCTTATTCCAAATTGTTGACAAGCACTGGAAAATGGTCATGAAGCATTGTGTCAAGGACCCTAAGGTAGCTGTTAACGTGCAATTTTAGTTGGGCACAGTACTTGTTTATTACTTGTATTACTTGGATTACGTGTTCTTTGGGGGAACAAATTATTTTAATGAGAGATGCACGGTGATTGTAGGTTTTACCAGCCACCTCGCTGCCTGGCTTGCTTGAGATCCTCCAGGAATCCAGAGATCATTTGGATACGATCATGAAGGGTCTAAATGCATACCTGGAAAAGAAACGACTCTTCTTTCCACGGTAGGGAAAATACATTCTGTGATGTTTTTATTTTTGCACGCTGTTAAAAATATCTTAATTTCATTGATCTCTTCTCACTCCTCTTTCCTTTCTCGTACCACCTATCCTTTCATTAGGTTCTTCTTTCTCTCCAATGACGAGATGCTGGAGATTCTGTCTGAGACCAAGGACCCCCTGCGTGTACAACCCCACCTCAAGAAGTGCTTTGAGGGCATCTCCAAGCTGGACTTCCTACCCAATCTGGACATTCAGGCAAGCACACTGATCGGACAGCCTTTTCACACAAAAAAAACGTTCTTACATTGCATCGTGATTGAATGACTCGTTCATTTGTTTGCTTCCTCTCTCCAGGCCATGTACAGTAGCGAGGGGGAACATATTCAGTTCATCCAGCTGATATCCACTTCAGAGGCCCGGGGAGCTGTGGAGAAGTGGCTGTTGCAAGTAGAGGATGTTATGCTGCGTAGTGTCAGAGATGTTGTGGCCCGCTCTAGAGTGGTGAGATCACTGTCCTCCATTATCACTGTGGAGTTTGGTTTGTCATGTTGCTTCTTTGTGATCAATGCTTGGTCTCCAATTCAGAGTGGATCACAGATAGGTCACACCGCGGGTATTACAGACGTTTAAGAGGTCTTCGAATTTAAATCTAAATTTAAGGCCTTAAAAAGCCTAAGAAACGTGTTACAAAATTTAACTCTTAAAATATTTGCTTTTACCCACCTAGCGACAATGAGATATTGACAACTATCAACCTTTGTGGGGAGGAAGCGCCACAGGATTGTACAGTAAAAACAGGATTTTACTGTAAACACAGGATTGTACTGTAAATACAGGATTGTACCATAAAACAGAATTTTACTGTAAACACAGTATTATACAGTAAAGTTCTCCAAGTGTAACTGGGTGGAATCAGCATGACCCTCGTTTTTGCAAAACCAGTGATTGCTGATTGGTTGTGATATGGTGTTTGATTGTGCTCACAGGCCTATGCCGAGACACCTCGTAAGAAGTGGGTGACTGAGTGGCCCGGACAGGTGGTCCTCTGCACCTCTCAGATATTTTGGACATTGGAGGTGCATGAATCCATCAGAGGAGGAACTGATGTAGGTCCCTACGTTTTGTTATGCCAATTTCGTCTTAATTTATTTAGAAAATAGCTTACTTACAAAAATTGCAACTGCACCTTTGTTCACTGCAGGGTTTAAAGAACTACTACAAGCAGTTGCAGGATCAGTTGAGCGATATCGTGGCACTGGTGAGAGGGAAACTGTCAAAACAGACCCGGATTACTTTGGGCGCTCTGGTCACAATTGACGTGCATGCCAGAGATGTGGTCATAGACCTGATTGACAAAGGTAGTAGTCGATCACACAACAACAAGATGAATTCCTCTACCCTAATTTTCTTTAAGCTTTATAGATTATGATTTTTTTCTCCAGGTGTATCACATGAATCAGACTTCCAATGGCTAGCTCAGCTACGTTACTACTGGAACAATGAAAATGTGCGTGTTCAGATAATCAACTGTGATGTCAAGTATGCCTATGAGTACCTGGGGAACTCGCCTCGTCTGGTCATCACTCCACTGACAGACAGATGCTACCGAACCCTGGTAAATAATCTGGCAAATACTGAAACATTATTACTTCCTGGGTACTTATTTTTGGCTAAGACTAAGCTGTCTGAATGTTTTGACTGTGCTCTCCTGCGTTTTTCTCTGTCTTAGATTGGGGCTTTTTACCTGAGTCTCGGGGGAGCCCCTGAGGGTCCAGCTGGGACCGGCAAGACCGAGACCACCAAGGATCTGGCCAAAGCCCTGGCTGTGCAGTGTGTGGTCTTCAACTGCTCTGATGGACTGGATTACCTTGCTATGGGAAAGGTAGTGCTGACTGAAAATATTCAACCTCAACTCTCAAATTAATATTAATTTATCTTGGATCATCACTAGGGGTGTAACGATTCACTCGGCCCACGATGGATTCACGATTCACGGTACTCTCAAGATATTTTGAACAAAATTTGAATAAAGAAAAATGACTGAAAAGATTCCATTTTTATTTCTGAGGCATAAGCGATGCAAAACAATCTCTTCTATTCCTCTCTTCTGTTTCCTCCTCCTCGTTGGGGAGGCACACGTCGTCCGCACACCCAGCGTATATAACACTGCTGATCGCTTCTCAATTAGCTTCCCATGGAGGCAGCTTAGCTTCTTTGTACCACTACAATAGAAACAGAGTTTCCACAACGGCAGAAAATGATTCTGTTGCCTCAAGTGGCCTTAACACATACTGATACAAAACCATCCAATATAATCTAGCGGGCAGCTCAAATGGTGATACCTGTGAATCCAGTACTAGGCTAGCGAGCAGCTAAAATAGTAAGTGTGCACTTTTCAAAACTTATCCAAACATCAGAAACAAAATGGAAAACTCAACAGTAACCTATTGTGTCATTATTCCATTTACTCCACATCATCTTTTCATTCTTCATCGATGTTAAAAAAAACAATATAGTCCATTTTCGCTGAAGGCAAGCTGGGTGAAACGGGAGAGATGGGTGGTTTCTCCTTGTGTTGTACCATTCTCAAACGATTCGTTCAAAAAGAATGGCTGTATTGAGTTGTTAAACTCGACTCACCAATTCTAACTTCTGTAAAGTCCCGACTCCGACACTACTCAAGCTCAACGTTGCTCCAATAGGTTGAATTGTTGTACAGTACAGTTCAGTAGAGACAGTGAACAAGACTTACCGTTAGTACAACAGCTGGAAACTCGAAAGACTTTACTCATCCTTTGGAAAGGTTTGAAAAAATCGATACAAATAAAAGTGCAGAACTGCCCATCCCTTGCATACCACTAGCTGTGTTTGTTTAAGGCGACTGTAAACGGCTACATTCCAGTTTGAGTTCAACAAAACATAGTCTCCGTTTGTTATCGCAAATATCACGTCTCTCATTTAACAAAACACACCTAACTCCCTTGTAAAACTCACTCAGTACTCTTTCAACAAACGCTACACTGATAAGCTCTGGGACACAAGCTGCTCTAAAAACAACTGAGTTGACACATCTTGAACCATTTTTCATCTCTATGATGCGCATCGTCACATTTTTGCATCGCAAACTATCGTGGCAGGATATATCGTTACACCCCTAACTATCACATAATTTTGTGATACTGTACCTTCTGCCGCTGTCAAGGTGTTTTACAAATTTCTGATACCAGCTCATGAAAGGTAAAACAAAATGCTCAGCCAAGGCTTCTAAAAATTCTTTCAGAAATATTTCTGAGTAGCATAAGAACATTCCGTTTTATTTAGTTACATGTATGTTCATTCAAGCAAACTAAAGCAAAAACAAAAATGTATACATCATAGCTGTTCATACGAGGTTTTACTACCATGTCTGTGGTTCTTGTGTCTCTCACTAATGTGTTTTTTGGCAAATTGTGAATAATTCTCTGACTAACAGTGAACAGATAGACAGAATTAAGGGTTACATATTAAGCATTGATGATGACTATTTCTAGATGATTGACTCTGCGTGTATCTTAATCTGTAGTAGCAATAGTAAATATGACTCAGGCTTGATCTTTAAACAAATTAGTTTTTGGGACTAGCTCTACAATTGAAAATACCAGTTGAAAATCATTATAAACATTGTAAAAATAGGTATATTTTGGCGCCTTATTTCACAGTTCTTCAAAGGTCTGGCATCCTCTGGTGCATGGGCATGTTTTGATGAGTTCAACCGCATCGAGTTGGAGGTGCTGTCTGTGGTGGCCCAGCAGGTGCTCTGCATCCAGAGGGCCATCGAGCTGAAGCTGGAATACTTTGACTTTGAAGGGACCATGCTCAAACTCAACCCCAACTGTTTTGTGTCCATCACCATGAACCCTGGCTACGCAGGACGCTCTGAACTACCTGACAACCTCAAGGTCCTTTCGCCACTGGTTTGGCTTTGTTGATATCACGGAAATGTAGGCTATGACATGTGGGATGTCATCATTACCTTGCGTTACACAGGCAATTTCTTCAAAAATTTCAAGTTTTAAACTCTCCAATAAATTTCAGGTTTATCAATATACAGTGACAAACGTTAGCTGAACACTGAAATGCTTCATCTGAGCTATCCTCTCAAACAAGCAAAAACAAACAAGTGCAATACAACAATAATTGCCATAAGTGAGGTAGTAATAAAATAGCCCAAAACCAAAAAACCTGAGTAAGGAGTCAGTTGCTCTTTTTTTATCAGTCTTATGTCATAGAGGCAGCTGTCTTCTTGTCCTCAGGCTGTCTCTGAAACAAATTTTATTTTTTTTCCCAAACAGGTGTTGTTCAGAACAGTTGCCATGATGGTTCCCAATTACGGACTTATTGCAGAGATTTCTCTGTATTCCTATGGTTTCCTTAATGCCAAACCGCTGTCGGTGAAGATTGTGATGACTTACAGGCTTTGTTCCGAGCAGCTGTCCTCCCAGTTCCACTACGATTACGGCATGAGGGCTGTCAAAGCTGTTCTGGTGGCAGCAGGAAACCTCAAGCTCAAATTCCCTGATGAGAATGAAGACATACTGGTCTGTGTGCTGAAAAGATGCCTGCATATGACAAGCATAAATATTTAAATTCAAGTGTATATCTCAGTATGTTAGGAATGGCCATCGGTTGGAACCTATTCTATTTTCGCAATGCCAAACACAGGCTTTATATTCACACTTTCTATTTTCTGCTGTGTAATTGTACAAGTGTTGAGTCTGATACAAATGTATTCCTGAGCATGGTAGACTTCATGCTGTTTGTTTACAAAGCCACTGAATGGTTTATGTACTAATGGGCCTACAACAGTCCTACTTAGTCTATGACATCAGTTCTAAAAGTACAGCACCAACCACTGTACACTCTTATAAAAGTCCTATATCAAAAAGAATTTCAATCCCAGAGATTGATTTCAAAATCCATTTGGAAGGTGATGCGCATATCCATGCATTGAACAGGAACAGATGTCAGCTGAGCATTTAAATAATTTATCTGATCCTTTCTAGTCAATTGTCCTGGTTTACAAGTATAATATATATGTGTAATATGTGAATCTCATCTGTTTCGTGTGAATTAGTTTGATTTTTGATTCTCCTTGCTTTCTCACGGCATCCAGCTTCTGAGGTCCATCAAGGATGTGAATGAGCCCAAGTTCCTCTCCCACGACATTCCACTGTTCAACGGAATCATCAGCGATCTCTTCCCTGGAATCTCGCTCCCTGAAGCAGACTATCAGGTTAGAACTTGTCTCTGTCATGGAATGTTTGATTCCCTTGGTGTGTGTATTTATTCACTACTGTGGATTTCTACACCATCTCTTAATCATCTCTGTCGTGTCATTCATAGCTGTTTTTGCAGGCTACGAGAGAGTGCTGTAAGAATCACAACATACAGCCAACACAGGTCTTCCTGGAAAAGATGATCCAGACGTATGAAATGATGATAGTTAGGCATGGGTATGCGGCACCTCTCTTTGCCACTGTTCGATTTCAGATCATCTTGACCTAACTAGGGGGCTGTTATTTTGAAGTGAGGTATAATATGTTAGGTGATAGAGAGTTATGTGCCCTTTGCATTATGTGTTTCTTTGTTGATCAAGGTTCATGCTGGTTGGAGAGCCCTTTGCTGGCAAGACCAAAGTGCTGCATATCCTGGCTGACACGCTGACTCTGATGAACAAGAGAGGATACAATGAGGAGGAGAAGGTTATCTACGAGACAGTGAACCCCAAGTCCATCACCATGGGAGAGCTCTTTGGACAGTTTGATCCAAGCTCTCATGAGGTGGGGCTGTGCCATACCGTACCAACTTCAGATCCTCTCTGAATCTTATGATGAAGTTTACTGAATTGATAATCTTACTTGTCACTTTTGTTGAATGAAAACCCGTGAACTCTAGGTTATTGTCCTTTATGTGCTGTGTAAATGTCATACACCCTTGGAGGCTGTGTAACTCATGAAAGATTCACTGTAGATTAAAAAAAATGCAGGGGGTCAAATCAAGATCACTCTTCCTAATTCCTGAAAAGTTGACTTTTTGTAGACACAAAGTTTTCCCCTGACAGGAGCATTAGGGTTGAGTGTAATTGGTTGTCATCTGTTTTTCTTCCCCTCACTATCTCCCCTGGTATTTAGTGGGCTGACGGGATTGTGGCCATAACTTTTCGTGAGTTTGCATCATCTGAGACACCAGATCGTAAATGGGTGGTGTTTGACGGACCCATTGACACATTGTGGATTGAAAGCATGAATACTGTGCTAGACGACAACAAAAAGGTAAGTAGTAGAATACATCAGCAATAATAGTATTCAAGAGGTAAATATAAGTGAAATACTTACAGGTTCCAACCATAATCCTTGGGTGGCACGGTGGCGCAGTGGTTAGCACTGTTGCCTCACAGGGAGAAGGTCCTTGGTTCAAACCCCGAATGGGGCCTTTCTGTGTGGAGTTTGCATGTTCTCCCCGTGTTCACGTGGGTTTCCTCCGGGTGCTCCGGTTTCCTCCCACATCAAAAGACATGCATGTTAGGTTAATACTCCTGTCACTGCCCATGACCAAGGCACTGGCTTCAGAACTGGAGTTGGTCCCCGGGCGCCGCTCAGTGGCTGCCCACTGCTCCTAAGTAGTTAGGATGGGTCAAATGCAGAGAATAATTTCCCCAAGGGGATTAATAAAGTGTAACTTAAACTTAAACTTAGTCTTTCTTGGCCACCGTGAGCCCACAGTATTCAATTCAATTTCAATCCAATATACAGTCTATAATTGTCAATGAACTAGAACAGATGTCAGTGCTTAATCTGCGCTTGCCAAAGCACAAAAAAGATAGAAGTACCACTTGCGCTAATAAACAAGGGTGAGCACTAACAGAGAAGTCTGGCATGATGGATTTAGATGGGAATTGCTAGGTAAGAGCAGGTATATCATCAGGGTAATCACGTGGGCACCTCCCATCCCAGAAGTTTAGTTGAATTAGGCCTACCACACCTCCAGGAGGCTCTGACATCCCATAACCACCCCCCTCAATACCCACTCTTGGTACCTATCAGACAGAACCTCATTTGACCTACACTACAATCGTTCTAGCTAAGGAATACTAGTGGCGTGGAACACAAGCCCTACTTAGAGTAAACATAATGAGGCATGGGTGGGGCAGGTATGAACCCTGATTAGGGTAAGGGAAAGAATGGGGGTTATAAGAAAGCAGAGAGAGATATGATACAGGGTTAGGGTAAGGGGAAGTGTGTGAGTGTGTGTGTGGTTTTCTATGCCACAATGAGGCAATGATGGGTAGGGATCCATTCCCTGATAAGGGCATAGGAGAGAATGGGGTTATAGGAGAGCAGAGAAGGATGCTAACCCAGCTTAATAAAAAAGCATAAAGGTAAACAAGGGGGAAATAAAAAAAACAATGATATTACAGTGTTGCAATTAATAGATAACCTATTACAAATACTAAAAACTAAAGTGACAATGTTCGTAAGGTGCTAGTGAGCACAGTAGGGACATTTCTCAAATAATCCTTGTCTTTCACCTAGCTTCATGGCTCAATACATGTACGTCACAGTTGATCCTAGATCTGTGCTTTCCACCATAGTTGCACCTGCTTAACGATGTCTTTCACTTTGTCTTTGCCAACACCAACTTCACCACTCTTTCCCCGAGACATCGGCAAGCAGAACCTTTTTCACTGAAGTCAAATGTTTCTCAACACTCACTGCTCTTCTGAGGTCCCTAAGGCCTCATTTCTTTTTCATGGGAGTTGAAGTAATGAGCGATAAGGCCAAGCCAGTGTTTTTATACATGACTCTATAAAGCATGATTGTGATGCAATTGCTTAATCAAATCAGGAACTACATTTGTGAGGTACGCTGCTTTGTAACTCCCTTTCTACTCAGCCATTTCAGTTATTTTGATGAGGAACCTGAACATGATTTCATATTCCCTGTACTGTTCCTTCACAGCTCTGTCTGATGAGTGGCGAGATCATCCAAATGTCCAATCAGATGAGTCTGATCTTTGAAGCCATGGATCTTTCACAGGCCTCAGTGAGTCGACCAGCTATGATGTTTTTGGAGACAGCAAGCTGTACTTTCATCCCATCTGTCTACACAGATTCATGTTTATTTCTGCCATGTGTTCTTACCGTGGCCCTAACCAGACTCTGTCCCATGAGAAGGTAGAGTTTGGTATGGCCCTCTGATGTTGACCCATACAACTTGTAGTCCGTGATGAGGATATGGCTTTTGATTTATTTGTGTATGTATATGTATATAATTCTTTTTTTATTGCCGCCCAATCTTATGAAGATTAACTTCCTCTGTTTAAATTAGACTGCTGTACCAATTTCATATTTTTTTAATTTGAGCTTCAAACAGTATAGTCTCCTCCCTAGAATGATAACCTTATACATGTGACATTGTACGAAGTCAAGCTTGCTAATAGGGATGGGTATCAAGACTTGAGTTTTTCAAATTAACTTTGAAATCAATCTCTGTGATTAAATTTTTGTTATTTTGTTGCTCTGCACTATGCCCATTAGTAACGAAACTATTCAGTGGCAAGCGCTGCAAATTGTAAACTAATGGCACAAGAAATTCGCTCGTGCCATTGGCTATGTTTGTTTATGGCTCCTCTGTTCAGCAGCAGGAGGAAGATGGTATCTGCAAAGTGTTTATAGCATTCTAACAATAGACTAGGTTATAATCCATTATTTGAATTCAGGCAACTATTTAATTAGAGAGGAAAAAATGAAAATGCCCATCCATACTTGCTACATTATTGTCTCCCACGTCAGCCTGCAACAGTGAGTCGGTGTGGTATGATCTATATGGAGCCATCTCAGCTCGGCTGGGAACCACTGATCACTTCGTGGATGAATGTCCTGCCAGACGACCTGCGAAGTCCAGAACACAGTTTGCTGCTGCTGGAGCTGTTCCACTGGCTCCTGCCACCTGCCCTCAGGATGCTACGTAAACAGTGTGGGGTGAGTGGCAGTCAGGCACCCACACGATTTTGCTGAATGATACAGGTCTATCCTGCAGTTTATCTAACTTCTACTTCTTACAACTCAACTCCATCTCATGGTAAGCTATGGGTTTGCTCATTCCAGGAAGTTGTTTCCACCAGTGACAGTAACAAAGTGATGTCTCTGTGTCGACTGGTGGAGGTACTGCTCACGGAGCCTTTGAAAGCAGAACCTGGAAACAAAAATATACGCACCTGGATCATGGTAAAAGACCAAATGCCCCATAAGATATTTTAGACATGATAATGTTATTATGATATGATAATGGTAGTAGCATAATGTAACTGCAGTGTGGTATTCAACAAATGTATCAGTAAATTACATTATAACCTGTTCATTTTGACCTCTGAACTATCTGGCTTCTAAACTGTCCTTGCTACTGGAGAATGTATCATGAGCAAAAATTATACAATTTTGTACAGTTCATGCATTTGGTATTTAGATTCATGAGTCATGTTTTGAAAAACATTCATTCCGGAGTTTTGTACACCTTTGTGTCTTTCCAAACGGTGTCTGTTTCTGTGGGATTCTGCCAGTTTAAGTTTCAGAATGTTCTCGAGGCTTCCCTCTCTTTTCTCTGCCATGCAGGCAGCTTTTGCCTTCTCCCTGGTGTGGTCTGTTGGAGGCAGCTGTGATGCAGAAAGCAGAGAAAGGTTTGATGAATTCACCAGAGAGATTATTTCGGGGAAGACAGATAAATACCCCATGCCGTCCTCTGTGGGTAAATGGGAGTGTCCCCTTGATGAAAATGGCCTGGTGTATGACTATTCTTATGAGGTATGATGGTAACATTTAGCAGCATTTTGATTGTATTCAACCAAGAAGGTCACTCTTTGTTCCTCTTCTACAGTTTAAAGGGAAAGGCCGGTGGATCCTTTGGAAGGAGGCCATCTGTAATGTCAACCTGGGTGACAAGAACACCAAAGTGCAGGACATAATTGTCCCCACCATCGACACAGTCCGATATACGTACCTCATGAACCTCTGCATCAACTATGAAGTGTTAGTATTGTGTTTATGTCCTCAAGCTCATTGTGGACAAAATGAACAGTTCAGTTGAACTGCATCAATGAACTCAAAAAATCTCTCTCTCATTTTTCTGAATAATTAATTTCATGAATAATTATAATCTTAACAACTTGATTTGTATAGCAGCTTTTCACACAGCTGTTCCAAAGTGCTTCCCATAACAATAAAAGCAATCAATAGTAATACCATCGAATACAAGAATAGACGAGAGCAATAATAATAAAAACTGTATAAGTAAAAGTAGTGTTTGAGGAGAGATTTAAAAGATGATACTGATACGGCGAGTCTGATTTCCTCAGGTCATTCCAGAGGCTGGGGGCCTTAACACCAAAAGCCTTGTCCCCACTGGTCACTAACCTAAACCTAAGAATAGCCAAAAGGGCCCTATCTGAGGATGTCAGGCGTCACCCAGGCTTGTAAAAGCATCTGTATATAGCTAGGGGCTAACCTCCATTGTGCCTTTAAAGTTATCAGTAAAATCTTTAAATGAATTCTTGGACTAACTGGGAACCAGTGTTTTACATCGGTATGGAAGCTTTCTTGTTGATGATTTATGCGGCTTGTATTTTTTCTCCATTCATCCCTTCACTTTATTCATGCTCTTGAACTAGGCATAACTGAACGAGAATTCGAAATATAAACCCAAGCGCATCATATATGGCAAATCCTTTCCACCTACATTTCAATGTCATGATGATTGATGGAAGTGTGACTTTCAGCATTTCCTGTTCTTTTCCCATTATTTCACTGTTTCTTTCTGTCTCTACTTAGGCCAATATTGTTTGTGGGTCCGACTGGCACTGGCAAATCAGTGTACGTGAAGGAGAATCTGATGAACAACCTTGACAAGGACCGCTATCTGCCCTTCTTCATCAACTTCTCAGCCCGCACCAGTGCCTGCCAGACGCAGGTCAGCACTGAGATCACTTCATCGGAGTTATTTTTCCCATACCAGCGATCTCATTTTGCATGGAATACTTGTATTACTAGCCATTTTGTTGAGTTTCTGTTACTTCTGTCATTTCCAAATTGCCACCTGTTATTTTTCAGAACCTTATCATGTCTCGGCTGGACAAGAGGAGAAAAGGGATGTTTGGGCCTCCCATGGGAAAGAAGTGTATCATCTTTGTGGATGACATGAACATGCCTGCGCTGGAGGTGTTTGGAGCACAGCCCCCTGTTGAGCTCCTTCGACAGTACTTCGACCATGGGAACTGGTGTGTATGAACAATCTACCATTATAAGCTCAATTGGAATTAGAGCTTGAGGAAAATGGACATAAAAAGCGATGCAGAACTCCACTCACTGAATGAGAGAAACTCAAGTCTTTATTACTTCTACTGATGAGATTCTCTTCTGTCATTCTCTGGCAGGTTTGACCTGAAAGACACCACTAAGATCACGCTGGTTGACTTGCAGATCATCTCAGCCATGGGACCCCCTGGTGGTGGAAGGAATGCTGTAACGCCACGTTTTCTCCGCCACTTTAACATCTGCAGCATCAACGCCTTCAGTGATGACACCATGGTGCATATTTTCTCCAATGTGGTGGCATTTTACCTCAAGAACAATCAATTCCCGCCCGAAAACTTCTCTGTGGGCAACCAAATTGTGGCTGCTACTATGGAGGTGAGTTCTCTAAAGACATAAAGGGAGGATGTGTGGATGAATGAATTGGATAACTGGGTAAATAAATACAGGCTATCCTCAGTGCATTCAAAAGTCTTATATTACATCATTTAAAAGTAAGGCCTTAAAGAGTGTTTAAAGGTGTTACATTTAGTTTTAAATGTTGAACAAATTCTCATTATTAAATTATGCATTATTAGTCATTCATATTTATTTACTAGAGAGAATTAAATAAAAATAATCAGTGACATTGACAACCAGATGAATTTTTTGTGGGGCAAGTATCACTCACTATACATTAAAAGTTCATAAAAAAGTATTGTGTTTGTCTTTTTAAAACCTGCATATGCCATGTACATACATCATACAAATGTACAAAACATGTTTCATGTTTGAGTTTTCCACTTATGTGCTCAAGGTGTACAAGAAAGCCATGAGGGACCTCCTTCCCACCCCAGCTAAGTCCCACTATACCTTCAACCTGCGAGACTTCTCCCGGGTCATCCAGGGCTGCTTGCTGCTGAAGAAGGAGTCTCTGGCAAACAAGCACACTATGATCCGCCTGTTTGTACACGAGGTGTTCCGTGTCTACTACGATCGCTTGGTAGACGAGAAAGACCAAGCCTGGCTATACGAATTGATGAAAACTGTCCTTAAGACCCACTTTAATGAGGTCTTTGACAAGGTTTTTGATCACCTGAAGAAAGGCCAAAATGTAAATCAAGACATCACGCTGTCGTCAATTTCTTTGTATTTTTACACTTTCACCTATTTGTATTGTACTTTGGGCTATAAACTGATTCATCATTTTTTTCCCACTAAGCTGGTTGAGGAAGACATGTGTAGCCTTCTCTTCGGGGACTA
>OMOX01033315.1:3460-14190 GCA_900312595.1 Guentherus altivela | reverse complement strand
AGTGTAGACCAGGTTTTGTTTAAACTCTAGGAGCAGTTAACAGATCAATCCTAGATGACCTGAGAGGTCTACAGGGTTCATATGGTAAAAGTCAGTGGTATATTTTGGCCCTAAACCACTGAGCGATTTATAGATAAGAAGCAGTATTTTGAAGTAAATTTTCTAACGCACTGGAAGCCAAAGCAGAGACCTGAGAATGGGTGTGATGTATTCAGCTTTCTTAGTCTTAGTTACGACTATAGCAGTAGCATTCTGAATGAGCTGTGGCTGCTTAAGAACTTTTTATGGGGAGACCTGAAAAAAGACCATTACAGTAGAATACCCTATTCAATATAGGCTGAAGGCATGGATATGTTTTTCTACATCTTATTTGGACATAAATCCTCTCATTCTTGCGATATTTTAAAGATGATAATAGGTTGATTTTGTTATTGACTTGATGTGGCTATTAAAGTTAAGATCTGAATCCATAATTACAGCAGGATTCCTGACTTGGATTTTAGTCTTCAGAGCCAGGGACTCGTGCTAAGCACTAAACTTTCAGCCTTTCTTCTTTGGCACCAAAGACAATTATCTTAGTTTTATCTTTAGTTGGAGGACATTCTGGCACATCCAATCATTTATTCTGTCAAGGAACTAACATAAGGAATCTATGGGATCATAGTCACTCTGTGAGAGAACTATGTACATTTGGGTGTTGTCTGCATTGTTATGGCAAGTGATTTTGTTATTTTGTATAAATTGGCCTAACAGGACCATGTAGAGGTTAAATAAAAGGGGCCCGAGGATTGAACCTTGGGGAACTCCACACGCCATATTAGTTTGCTCGAATAAGTAGTTGCCAACGGAGACAAAATAAGCCCTGTCTTGTAGATAGAACTTCAGTCAGTTTAGGACAATGCCAGAAAGTCCAACCCAGTTTTCCAGTCTGCCTAGCAGTAGTGTATGGTCGACACTATCAAACGCTGCACTAAGATCCAGTAACACTAGGATTTAAATTTTACCTGAATCATTGCGTTTCACTGTCATTTGTAACCTTAATAAGAGCCGTCTTAGTGCTGTGATGGGGCCAAAATCCAGATTGGAAGTTGTCAAAGTAACCATTTGGGATTAAAAACTTGCTAAATTGCTGGTAGACAACTTTTTTCGGATGATTTTACTTATGACGGGTAGATTAGATATAGGTCTGTAGTTGCTGATTACAAGAGCATCTAGGCTACACTTTAATAGAGGCTTAATTATTGCAGTTTTCAAAGCCTTTGGAAAATTGCTTGATTGGAGGGAACTGTTAACTATTTGCAATAAATTTGTCGCCAAGCAGTCAAAAGGATTTTCCAAGAAGATTGTGGGCAGTGCATCAAGACCGCAGGTGGATGGCTAAAGATGTCACACAGTTTCCTCAACAATTTTGTAGTCAATGGCATTGAACTGTGTTATGTTTACCAAATTACTTTCATGTGATGTAGTGGTGACAATTTCCTTGGTGGACTTGGAAGTATTGATGGATTGTCTGATGCTTTGAATATTTCATCTAAAAAAGGAAGCTAACTCATTGCATTTATTGCCGCTATATGTTCCGGTGGAGGTTGTCAGCTTATCACCAGCGGCAGATAAAGTGCTTGCATTATTAATGTTTTTGTTGATGAAAAACCTCTCAACTCCAGATTGTAAATATGAAGTCTTCCTTTATGGATGTCACAAGGAATCTGGAGTTTTTCGTGTTTTTCGCCATTTGAACACAGCTTTTTGGCACCCTCTTTTCCGGAGTTTCACAGGTGCTGCATGTCTTCACTGGGCTTTGTTCTTACCAGAAATTGATTTAAGTCCTAGCAGGTGTAATGACATTAATACCATTCACAATTTTATAAAACAGTACAACATACTGTGCTAATGATTGCCAGTCCATCTCTCAGAATGGTGATGTCCTCTGCCCCATTTTCTGTGCAAAATGGGAGAAATCGATGGTGGTCTGGTTAAATACCAGGTTTTCAAGATCAGCCATTGCATTCAACGACACCCCACTGAGTGACTATCTCAAATATTTGGACTTCAATCACTACTATTACTATCGACTGGACGTTATAATAGATAAATAAAAAAAATAAAAGGGACTTTATTAATCCCCAAGGGGACATTGTCCTCTGCATTTGACCCATCCCAATTACTTAGGAGCAGAGGGCAGCCACTGAGCGGCGCCCGGGGAGTTAGGGGTTCAGTGTCTTGCTCAAGGAGACTTCGAGTAACCAGGACCAGCCGGGGATCAAACCGGTGACCTCCAACTGTCATACCAACACCTAACATCCTGAGCTACTGCTGCCCACACCTAACCTCCTGACTTACTGCCGCTACACCCCAAATTGTTAATACAGGACTAGGTTTCCATGATAACCTGATCCTCCTGTTATTTTCATGTCAGGAACAGCAAAAATATAAACGACCAAAGGGCGGCATGCAGTCATTCCCTTGGTGCTGTAGGACCCTGTTACTTTGTCCAAGTTGTCCACCCGCCCTTTGGTGGCATTGTAATCGAGGATCATGCTTGGTTTCCGGTCCTCTCTGGTGCTGATTCTGGCATTTTTATGGAGAGTGCTCATAAGCACAACATTACTCCCCCTGTTTGGGGCAGTAAGACACTAGGACTGTGGTGTCTGTGAAGACGAACTTGGACAATTGAGGGGCCCTATTCTTGATCACCAACAGTTCGGCAGGGAACTCAGTTCTTTTTTTTGGGACAGTTCCGAACATTGTGAGCTTTCTCTATGCAAGCCCCTGACCCAGGTTATGGGATTTGAAAAATTGGCACACATTATGTTGTGACCCCTGAGACCCTGTGCCATGTCGAGCATGACCCTCATGACCATTCTTTTCTGGGGCTCCTCCAACCGGCTTTCCCGTGTAAACCTGCACGTTCAGTGCATAGCCGTGGTTTGCATCACATGCTGCCCAGATTTTTACGCCATATTTTGCCAGTTTGGAAGGCATGTATTGCCTAAATGGGCAGTGACCTCTGAAAGCCACCAGCCTTTCATCCACTGTGACATTAGGACCTGGGTTATAGAGTAGTGGACGCCACTCTACCCACTTGTCCCACATTGTCTTAATAGCTGTCAGCTTGTCTCGCTCTCGTCTGCTGGCTCTTGTCTCCCGAATATCAAATCAGAATACTTTGGGAGAAAATGTGAAAAGTCTCCAAAGACATGGTGGCTCAAAATATGGTCCTGCCTGTCTCTGCATCATCCCACAGCCTGGCTATCAATTCATCCTTCAACTTATAGACCCCAGCCAGCATGAGGAGCCCCAAATACGCATGTAAATGCATTTCATCCAGCTCCTTCCACTTCTCCCCAGAAACACCCCTCCCTTCCACAACAGTCATTTAAAGAAGGATTTTCTGTATTGAATTGGGAATGATAATGGGGAAAATAAAAGATGTCCATCAAAGTCATAATGATATCTCCACTTTCTTCCACTTTACAGCTGAGGTAGGGAGAATAGGGAGAAAGAGGGAATGGGGGAATTTGGATGTGTGTGTGTGTGTTAGATTGGGGTGAAATATGGTGTGTCTGCGTGCGTGCATGCATGTGTGTGATTGGAGTGAAATATGGTGAGAGGGAGTAGGAAATACCTTATGTCTCACATTCGCAAAGAAAGAAATGGTCTAAATTTGACACTTCTGACCTCTTTTAGCCTTCACTTTTACTGCCGAACAGTATGTCTGTGATATAAACAAATACAAATACATGAAATGAAGCATTTTCATTTTAAATGTTGATTTCACTAATTAAGGCCAAAAGAAGAAGTTTCATATTGAAATAATATTTTCCCAAGATTTTTCAAACTTTAAAAAGGGTAAATTTGACCCGCAAACAGGAGGGACTTCAATCACGACTATTACTATCAACTGGACGTTGTACCCCAAAATGTTAATACAGGACGAGAAATCCATGATTACTTAACACGGCAACACACCCAAGTCTGATAAACTGCCAAACATAGGTTTGGTTTGCCATACCGAGGGTACAGTTTGCATATACAGCTATCAAAGATGGCATGACAGATATGTGACTAATGTTCCCCACCAATGTTTCAGCAGGTGACAGTTGGTGAGGTGTCTCAGAGGTAGAACTCTGGAAGCAAGACTCATTTCCCTGTGAATGACAAAGACACAGCATTATCCATGGGAAGTTTTTATTTTTTTTACTGTTGTGTCAGCAGTGACGGGACTTTGCTCAGTGCAGTCGTGCCAATATTGGAATACATAGTAAACAGCATGACATACCCAGAGAGAAGCAATAATGCGGTGTTTTTCTATTCCATGGGACATACATCAGAAATGCAATGACGTGTACCTCAATGAAAGAAGTCGTCGTCCAACCCAAGCTGCAAATGCAGCAACAAAAAACAGCAACCATTCCTTTCCTCATGGCTGATTGTATATTTTGCTCGGTCATAAGTTACTCAGGAAGGACTTGGACTCACCCTGGGTGCAGTCGCACAGTTCAATCACAGAGGGAGCTATATACAATACCATCAAAAAGTAGGCACACCCCATGAAAACCTGTCTTTTTCATCCTAGTTAAGACTTAAGGAAACCCAATCCTCATCTCAGCACTATTGACCATAAAAGATGATCCAATTCAGTAAATGACAGTGGATAATAATACCATGACTTATCCAACAAAAATCAAGAGAAATAAAACGTTCTCATGTGGAAAAAGTACATATGGTGGTTCAAAGCCATTGCCAAGAAATTTGATGTTAACTATTCCACTTTCTGAGAGGTCATCTATCAATGGTGAAAATTTCAGACCACTGGAAATCTTTCCAGCCAAAACTGTCCGACCAAGTTCAGCCCGAGAGCCGACAGAGATGCTCAGAGAAGTCTCTAAGAATGCCAGGGTAACATCAAGGGACCTACAGGCAACTCTGGCCGTAGTCAATGTCAGAGTGCCTGAGTCAACCATCAGAGACTGCACAAATTTGATCAACATGGGAGGTCAGGAAGAAGCTTGATTTAAAAATTAAAAAAAACAAACCATTAGAAATACACAGCTGAAGTTTGCCAGAAAACATTTGAGTGAAGAACAGCAGGACTGGGGCAATGCGCTCTGGAAAGATGAATCCATGGTTATTTGGCCATAATCCCAGTCATCATTGTCTGGTGAAAACCTAAAACTGCCTTTGAACAAATCCTTTCACCAACTGTGAAGCATGGTGGTGGGAGCATTATAGTTTGGGACAGCTTTTTACCTCAAGACCAGGCCAACTTGCCATCATCCATGAATTCCTCAGTCTACCAGAGAATACATGAGGAAAATGTGGGGCCATACGTCAAAAATCTGAAGCTGAATTGCAAGTGGAGCTTTCAACATGACAATAACCCAAAACATAGGAGCAAATCCATAAAAGAATGAATGAAAAAAAGCAATGGAGGGTTATGGAATGGCCAAGTCAAGGCCCAGATCTAAATACGACAGAAAGGCTGCAGGGGACTTGAATAAGCAAACATTCCTCAGGGTCAACGTAAACAACTAATACAAGGATACGAGAAATGTCTACTAAAAGTTAGACTTGCCAAAGGGGGCCAAACCTGCAATATTGAACTTTGGTGTGTACTTTTTTTTCGTGATCAGAAAATTGTATTTCTCTTTATTTCTGCTGAATAATTGCAAAGTGTGATTTTCCACTGTAATTTATTTAATTACATCATCTTTAATGGTCAACAGTGTTGAAATAAAGTTTAACTGTGTTGAAAAAGACAAAGGTTTTCATGGGATGTACTTACCTTTTCACAGCACTGTGTATGCCACTGGGTGGGGGGAGGCTTTGAGTTAAATATCCTTCCCAGGCACAGCATTAAACCTGCTTTTTTGCTTTAAAACAAAATGAATAAATCAACAGAGACAGCTGTTTTTGCGTATGTTGTTTAATTTGTAAAGTAAATAAAGCTTTGATACAAAATCAAAACCTATTATCCTTTTTCACTTCTGGTCTTAATACTGAAACAACACAGCATATAAGAAACAACTTCTCGTTAAAAAAGGCAAAGAGCATTTCATGTTGCTTATCTTTCAAGCTCTGTTTCAGGGCTGTTTCAATAAACCATGTGATCTACAATGAACATATTTTTGACCTTATTGTCATTGTTATAATCGTGACTATTGAAGGGTGAACTACTGTTTGCTTACTGCAGGTGTTACACATGCACTTGTGACCTTTATCTTATCAGATTAATTAGCACACAAACACTGCAAAGATGCATAGAATTAGGTGCTTTATCTTTGAGTTTGCAAACTGAACCTTAGCCATTCAATGTGTTGCATTTTCCTGCTTTTGGAGTTTCGGTGAAACAGACTTGCTACTTCAGACCACAGCACAGTGCTTTGTGACCTTGACTTACATTGTTTTGGAGTTTGTTATCCCTGCGAAGTTGTGATCACAGATTAGACTGACTTCTTCAGATCACATAACAGTGCTTTATGGTAGACTGAGCCGATGAGCAACTTTCCTCCATAGGAAGCTGCCACAGAGGATCCCATGATCACCGTACCGTCGTCAGCGTACTCTTGTGTCACCAACGGATGCTCAGAGTGGATGTTCTGGATCCGGATGACCTATTTGGAATCCAAACATACTGGTGTGAGTGACTAAATCAATGGGTGTAGCGTTGCACAAGTTAGTTAGTGCCTGCGGTCCACAGAGTTGTATTGTGTTTGCCTTAACTTCCAGTCAGTGGATCTTATCAACTTGGTACACAAATGTAACCAACTTTGCTCTACAAATATGTCCCTTGAACCATCCATCATGATGGATTTTCCACCCTTTTAATTTTTAGAAAAACATAATTCCCTTAGGCATAGCTTAGACCAATCCACGCTAAATGTGACGCACAGCATTGTTGACATACATTAATGGCTGTAACTCTAAGATGAAGTGCAGGAGAGGAACTATGTCTGTTGAAGAATTTTAAAATCAACAAAAAAGGGGTTGAAAAATGTTTCAAATGTATCTCAATCTCGCTCATCACATTTCAAGAGATTAGGTTCAATTGCGTTTGCTTCTGACCTGTGCTATCATTTTCATCAACTTTTGCTGCTCCATAAGTTTGACACTTAAAGTCTAATTTTGTGCAGGTGATGGCCAGTGTACGCTTCGGGGTAGATCTGACAGATATAAGGGTGTGTATCTTACATAATAGCAAAAAACACAAGAGGCATTTCCACCATCAATACCAAACTTTGTATGCAGGTCAACAACCCCATTTGAAAGGATGTTTAACTTTAGGGATGGGAATTCCAAGCTCAGACAACAACGGGAATACAGGATGTCTTAGTCCTCAGACTGACTTGTTCAAATACCCTTCATTTCGGCTATTAGTTTAAACATCAGCCTTTTACACATTTGTGTGGGATGTACATCTTTAACGCTGGTGGTGAATGAACAAACCTCTGATCCAGGTGGATGTTCGTCATCATTCTGCAGAAGCCTCCAGAAGTTGGGATGACAGCCTAACCACAGACTGCCAGTTTCAGTGTCCACTTCGACGTTATCGCAGAGGGAACCAACAGCTACAAACTGGTGAAGTGAAAGGAGAGCAGGTCGTCACCAGAGATACTACCAACGCCAAAGCTAAAGAGCAATTCAAGCAATCAAATCAAGGTTCATTTGTATCGTGCTTTTCACAAACTGACAATGCACTTTAGAAAATTAGCGACCTTTTACCCCCAGCGGGCAAATGGAAAAGCTCTCATCACTCAAAATCACAGATTAGAGGCCAGTTTATTGTATATTTCCTCTCTATAGTTGAAAAGTGCACAATGAAATTTCTGGTAAGGAAAGGGATATTTGTTACTATGCCTTCTGCTTAAAAAAACTGAAGGTATAATAGGCAAGTTTTTAATTTGCTGATTTTGTTGAAGATTTTAAATCAACAAAATAATAAATTCTTGGAACATGGAGTGTTAAGTCAGAGCAAATTATCTGTAGTTCATCGTGTTAATATATTTACCTTCACAGAAGCCAAAGAATTATCCTCCTTTCTCTCCAAAACATGAACATTGTGGTTCATAAGATCAACGACATACAAGTACCTAAAAGAGAAATGCAACACTGTGAATGTAGGGGGATAAAAACATTCCGATAGTGATCAACCATGGGTCAGAGGTTATAATAGTACTTTTTGTCTGGTGAGATACCGATGCCATTGGCCATGTAATATCCATCAGAGACCACTTTCACTTCTTCAGGACTGTAGTAAACAACGTTGCACCATGGAAGGGATAGAAGGGGTTCAAACATTTTCAGGATGTTATTGGTAAAGTAGTGATCATTAGTTGCGAAGAACGTCTCAACTCCCACTGCAACAATGTCATTAATGCTGAAAAATAGAAGAAAATAAAGACACTTTAAATACATGTTTATGTGTGAATGAAGTACATGTGAGTTGGGATGTGTGCTTCTAATACTTGGCACACCTTTGTCATTTATGACATGGGAACAGTTTATTTTCGTCACCATTTTGTACCTGCTGAGAAGTTCGTGCTTTATGGTTTTCAGATACACTAAGGAATTTTCCTCTTCAACGAATTGGAAGATCTCCACTTGGCTTTTAAGTTGTGGGTGATTGACAACAAAAAGGTATATTGTGTCATCTGAAAAGTGATTCAGTTAAAGGATTCATTTATGGCATGAGAGAAAACACCTGATGCGATACTGTGCCATTGCATCACCCTGGCAGATGCTAAGTGCTCAAATGGTCAGTTTTTGATTAGATACCAACAGAACAGCTCCAGGAAATGTCATTTGTTGACAACACAGATTAGAGCAGTGTTTTTCAGCCAGCGGTCACCAGCGCCTAAAACAACTTTAATGATTTAATCAGCTGGACACAAGAGGTCACTGAAACTCTTTAGCTTATTTCTGCAAGTGCATTTCATTGATATCTATCTGATTAATACAATGGGCCAAGGAGGTGGTTTAACTTTAGTCCAATTGCAAAACTAGCAATAATCTACGGAATTTGAGTATTTGCTCTCACGTGACTAGCTTTCAGAGACTAAAATATTAAAAGGAGAAACATTTTAGGGATGATTTTCAGCAGTCCTTCACATACCCTTTTTATCTATGTATACACTGATTCCATGAGGATTAAAAGAGTCCAGATCAAAGTTCCTTGGCATTCGCAGCTCCATGGGTTTCACTCTGGAGTCGTGTAGATCAAGGGAGAAAATCTTTCCTGGACCATCCGAGAATGATGGCATTCCAGGATACTTCAGGCCCTAAAATTTAAATATATAGAAACGTTATCTTGCAAAAACAAATCATTGTTCAATAACTCTATACTTCAGAAGTAAATCTAATCATCAATGCTGTTTCTTACAGTGCTGATAAGGGCAAGACCATTTGGAAGTACAGTTATATCCCCTGATCCACAGTCTGAAATAAAATGGAAGTAAAAATTGAAATACATTTAAAAGATTTTATTCATTAATATATTATTAATCGTTATTTGACATGTATTTTGTCCCATACATTATGCTTATAATCTCATTACATCACTAAAGTATTTTATTTAGGATTTATTTAGACTTTATTGGGGCAGCAGTGGCTCAGGAGGTTATAGCGGTCATCTGGCAGTCAGAAGATCACCGGTTCGATCCCTGGCTCCTCCTGATATTGTGTCGAAGTGTGCCTGAAAAAGACACTCAATCCCTAACTGCTGAACCCTGGGCTCTGCACAGTGGCTGCCTACTGCTCTTAAGTAATTTGAATGGGTCAAGTGCGGTAGACAAATTCCTATCGGGAATCAATGAAGTCCAAATTGATATTTCCCTTACCAAGGCTTTTAATTGTAGAGCAGTTAAGGAGGTGATTCTGGGTTAGCTCTCTGGAGGCAAACGTCCTTTTCCTGTAATGCAGACCACTCAAATTGCATCGTTTCACAATAATGGCAGTAGAAATAAAACTCCTTAAAAGTAATCTTCGAGCAAACAATGCATTTTATATGATTATCATTGCAGGTATAGTAATTCGTACTCTTGAAATTCCACCGTCACTGTTAGCCTCAAAGCAATAGTCAGTACGCGTACAATTATAATTCACAACGAAACTTTAATTTCTCTTTCGAGGTACACACAATTTACATATAGTTACAGTTGTCACATATTTCAACGGTAGAAAGATAGTTGCTCCTGGCTAACCAGCGTCACCTGTTGTGTTACCGCTGGCCTCTAAGTGAAGTTCACTCGTCGAACACAGCAAGGTCTATACAAGATTAGGAATGGAAGAAATGGCTCCAGCAATAATGGCCCGTGTATGTGTGCAGCCACGGGTTGAAACACACCCGCCCGCCCCATTAAAGTTTGTATCTAATCTAGTTGAAATATCCCGAGTCTTAGGAATGTCGTTTGAACATACCTCAAGTTAATAATTCTCTCTCCGAGCAGAGCTGATAAAGCAGCAACACACAGCGAAATTACAACAATTTTCCCCATTTTATGATCGCGTCCAGCAGTTTAGTACACGAGGTTCCGATTGGAACGCGACGACACCACAACTCTCAAGACGTCCGACTGCGGGAGGAGTTGCTTCACGCGCTAGGGTCGATCCACATCCGGAACCTCCCATGTGCGTTGTGGACAGTTCGGTTCTTCTATCTGTATCGATTTGTTCGAAAGAATCAGTCGATACTTTCGAGTTTCTGGCTCGTACTAACGGGATGTATCGTGCAC
>OMOX01032950.1:1679-13781 GCA_900312595.1 Guentherus altivela | reverse complement strand
AAAACTAAAAGTATTTATAGCAGGGGCGGGGAATAAGCAGCTCTCCGAAACTGGGGATACCTTCAAGATTGTCTAAATAAAAGCACTCCTCTATCTATCGGCACCTCTCAAAGGAACAGTGCAGTCATTTCTGGTGGGCAGAGCAGTTTCAATGCATTTTTTTTGAGGCAACTTCCCAAACGTGTTATGTTGCTGCATAAAACGGAAAAGACACATCATATTTATTGACTTTATTTACTTCACTTTATTTATAGCAAACTAACATCGGCAACCCAATGGTCCACCTACAGGAAATGCCCCCAGCAGTGTGATGAAGCAATAGTTTTCAAATGCGGTGTCCCCCGTTTCCAAGGGGAGGTCTCTGAAGGGGAATGCAGGTGACTAGAAGTAGTTTTAATGTTTCCATCCCTACATTCACATATCCCCTTAGAGGATCGTGTCTATTAAAAGCCGCGCAGATCATCTCCTCTCACTGTGCTCAACATTTTCTCTCCATCAACAGTATATCTGGAATCGCATCCAATGGAACAAAACCAAAGTTCTCATACAGATGGACCTCTGTCTAAAATAAATTCAAAAAGCATGCTCGGTGTGTTGGGGAGATGGAGAGGACTCATGGGTGGCACGGTGGCCCAGTGGTTAGCACTGTTGCCTCACAGTAAGAAGCTCCTGGGTTCGAAGCCTGACTGGGGCCTTTCTGTGTTGAGTTTGCATATTCTCCCCGTGTTCACGTGGGTTTTCTCCAGGTGCTCTGGTTTCCTCCCACATCAAAAGACATGCATGTTAGGTTAATACTCCTGTCACTGCCCATGACCAAGGCGCTGGCTTTAGAACTGGAGTTTGTCCCCAGGCGCCGCTCGGTGGCTGCCCACTGCTCCTAAGTAGTTAGGATGGGTCAAATGTAGAGGAATAATTTCCCCAAGGGGATTAATAAAGTGTCACTTAAACTTAAAGTTTTCCTTTTCTGACTGATCTTAGCGCCTGCCTCATCTTTTCACTGTAAGGTCTTTTATACTGTATGCTATGAGGAGTGAACATACACACCTAAGTCTTGCAAGTGCACACACACGCACCCAAGAATAATAATAATAATACATATAATAAACACATGCACACTCTTTCAACACACACACATTCGTGCTGTCTCAGATACTCTCTTGTATGCACACACACACACACTGGTACACACTCTCACACGCAAGCTCGTGCACACACACACACACTATCATGCTCTCTCACACAGACGCAGGGAAAGAGGGAATGTGGAGGGATGGAGGGTGGACACCTGCAGTTCCTACACTGGTTTTAGAGTCCTGCTCCTACGTTTTGGCCAGCGACACGGACGCGGGTTTCGCTAGCTCGCTGTGCCCATATCCCCCCCATAGCCCACATGCGTCCAGTCGGGAGAGCCCTGATTCATCTCACACACAACCGCTGACCAGAAAACAAAAATGAGCTTGAATAAAAGCGGTTGCTCTGGCATCTCCCAATCCAACTAAGACATGATTTATAATGCAGACCATTCTCCGAGCTATGGAAAGCTTGGCCCAGGGTGACGCAAGTGGCAGAGGGTGTGTGCTGGGTAAATTCTGACTGTAGGACATAACAGCAGGTGCTTGGGGATATGAAGCTTTGCAGGGAGAGGTGCTTAATGTTAATTCCTTCATTTATTTCAACAGTGGAGACAAAGAGAGAAAGACAGAGAGTTCCAATAAGCTCCTTTTCCTGGAGCCTGTACCATGCTGCTAATAAGACATTAACCATTTTGATCCGTCCGAGGCATTAAAACATCTCTCTCTCTCTCTCTCTCTCTCTGTGTGAAGCACGACTGCCACAGGCTTCTGATGGAACAGACGACTCCTAGTCCAAACCCCTCTCTATCGTCCGTAGCTTTTCTTCTCAAAGGGAATAATCACCTAAAGAGAAATCTCTACATGTATTTCGGCTTTTACCAAAAAGGCAAGTTTTAATTCGAAGGTAAATAGTTGCACAAAATTAAAGGTATAGCGTCCAATTGCCGATTGGAATCCCAATTTACACCTCATTCTGTAGCGGTGAAGAGGCACAACACAAATACTCTTGTTTAGTGAGAAAGAGAAACAAACAACACAAGAGTAAAAGAATAAATGTTTATTTGATTATCTGTGCATTCTCCACAGGGTAAGGATTACACAGATAATTCATCTTAACTTTGACAAGAGGTGACCTGGGCATGTGGGATAATAATATCAATGATAATAATAACAATAATAATGTATAATTGGGCCTTTATTGATTCGCATGAGGAAATTGTCCTCTGCATTTGAAGGAATACTTAGGAGTAGTGTAAAGCCACAGAGCGGTGCCTGGGGAGCAGTTAGGGTTTCAGTGTCTTGCTCAAGGACACTTCGACGTGACACCAGGAGAAGCCGTGATCTTCAGACTGCCAGACGGCTGCTCTACCTCCTGAGGATGTTTTTCCTTTGTCATGGCCTTCCTTTTTTGCTTGGTTCAATGTTCCCCTCATCTGACTTGCGTCAGCAATAGGATCCAGCCAAATAAGGGTTCCTCTGGTTTATTGTGTCCAATAAGAAGGGCAAGGCATCTGTCACGCCTCCAAAGGCCCTGCTGCTATTTAACATTACAAACATTATCCTGCAAATGATTTATAATTGAAATTGCCTCAGGATGTGCTTACAGGTGTCCCCATGCTGCAGGTTGATGTTTTATTCCACAACACACACACTGTATGTGTGCCCTGTTCAATGTTGCTAATATATCCTCACAGCCAAAAATTAGCCTGAAGAGCAAAGGGATAGCTGAGTATTTTCAGCTCTAATATCCTCTGTGACTTGGCCATCCTCGTGCATTTTTCTACAAACAGATGCACCATAGAGAGAAGTCATGTAGGTATAGATATCAATTACAATTGCTATTTGGTGATGATTTTTGTATCGTCCTCAATCTGGCCTGGTTTTTAAAGCACCCGTTAATTCCGCCCGCCTAGGCTTGCATCGGCACACACCGTAGAGTGTAACAAGCCAGCCGCTGAGATGAGAGATGAAAACGTGGCAAATGACATACCCCCAGAGATTCGTTCTGCACTCCAGAGAAACTTTGGGTTTCACAAAACCAGAGAAAGTGAGGCTACACATGAACTTTGTGATAAACAAGCCTAGTAATGTGCGAACAGGACCAACATGAGGGCACATACAGTCGCACATGAATGCTGAGTACAAGTCCGAGTAAACTCCCTGTAGGACAGAATAGGCAACTTGCATCACTAACCAGTTACCCATTGTATCTGCAAAGACCTAAATCCATACAGCCTTATATTTGTCATTTGTGTATTTGTCAATGCACAACCACAGACGCAGCTGTCTGCGAGCTCCATTAAACAACCTACAAACCGCAACAGCATGCTAACAGCAGCAACAGCACGCAATAGAAGTAGCAATAGCACACAATAAAGGCTGTAAGCAAGTGAAGGAAGAGAAAGAAGGGATGGAGGAGGAAAGTGTGAAGAGGGGAAAGGAGTGCAATACACTATAACATTTATCAATGAGAATACGAGTGAATTGTTCATGGAGACTTTCTCTTTGTCACCAACCATCATTGCAACCTCTGCTAGCGATCTTCTAGATAATTCAAATTTTAAAATGCAAATGCTTTTGGTGTCAGTGCACCTGCCAGGAGTAAATCACTTTCTGCTAAGAACGAAGCACCGTGAAGAAACGCTGCACCTGTACATAGCCAGAAAAAAGCATGCCAAAAAGCTGGACAAAAATGTTGGAAAACTAAACTTCATATTCACTCTCATTCATAAAGACTCCGTATTTACAATCTAGAATTGAAAAGCACTAGACAATCCTTTTTCCCTAATAACATGAACAAAAACTTTATTTGCCACTGTTGACAGGCTGACAAACCCTTTCAGGCCATTAACCCCTGAACTTTCCACTGATAAATGCATTGAGTTTGCCTCTATTTTAAGTGATAAAATTGTAAGCATTAGACAAGCCATCAGTACTTCCCTGGCAACCAACAAAAGTGTGTCTCCACTCCATCCATGAAAAAGTTATTTGGTAAACATGACACACTTAATCTAGTAATTGACGACAAAATTCTTGAAGAAACTGTGTGGCATCTTAAGCCGCACACCTGCTGCTTTGATGTTCTGTCCACAAGCTTTAAAAAAAAAAGTTTTTAACTGCTTGGCAACAGATTTACTGCAAATAGTTAACAATTATTTCCTAACAGGCAATTTTCCAAATGCTATGAAAACTGCAGTTATTAAGCCCCTATTAAAAAAATGTCGCTATAATCAGCAACTCCAGACCTGTATCTAATCTACCCTTCATAAATAAAATCATTGAAAAGTTGTCTACTGACAACTTAGCAACTTTTTAATCACAAATGGTCACTTAAACAACTTCCAATAAGGATTTCAGCCCCATCACAGCACAGAGACTGCCCTTATTGCGGTTCTGAATTACATCCGCCTAAACAATTATTTAAATCGTAGTTTTACTGGATCCTAATGCTGCTTTTGACACTGTTGACTATGCAATATCGTTAGACGGACTGGAAAACTGGGTTGAACTTTCTGGCACAGTCCTAAACTGGTTCATGTCCTATCTACAAGACAGGGACTATTTTGCCTCTATTGGCAACTACCTGTCTGTGTGTATTAACATGATGTGTGGAGTTCCCCAAGGTTCAATCCTTGGGCCTCTTTTATTCTACCTCTACATGCTCCCAATAGGCAAAATTATGCAAAATAACAAAATTGCATACCATAACGATGCAGATAACACCCAAATTTACATAGCTCTCTCACCAAGTGACTATGACCCCAGAGATTCCTCATGTCAGTGCCTTGACCAAATCAATGATTGGATGTGCCAGAATTCTCTCCAAATAAATAAAGACAAAACTGAGATAATTGTCTTTGGTGCCAAAGAAGAAAGGCTGAAAGTCAATGCTCACCTCGACTCCCTGGCTTTGAAATTTAAAGACCAAGTCAGACATCTTTGTGTAATTATGGATTTAGAGCCATTTAAACTTTAATGGCACCATCAAGTCAATAACAAAATCAGCCTATTATCATCTTAAAAATATTGCATGTCCAAAAATATTTCATGTCCAAACAAGACTTAGAAGAACATATCCACGCCTTTCTATGTCCAGTAGATTAGACTACTGTAAGGGTCTTTTTCAGGTCTCCTCAAAAAAGCTCTGAAGCAGCTACAGCGCATTCAGAATGCTGCTGCTAGAGTTCTAACTGAGACTAAGAAAGCTGAGCACATTTCCCTAATTCTCTAGTCCCTGCATTGGCTTCCAGTGCCTCATAGAATTGACTTCAAAATACGACTACTTGTCTATTAATCACTCAATAAACATGAACCCTCTAAACCTGTCAGGTCATCTGGGATCAGTCTGCAAACTGTTCCGAGAGTTCAAACTAAACATGGTGAAGCAGCGTTTAGTTACTATGCGTCACATAGTTGGAATAAACTTCCTGACGATCTGAGACTTACCCCAACGCTGGCTATATTCAAAAGCAGGTTAAAAACTTGCATATTCTCAACTGCCTTTGATTAAATATTGCACTTTGATCTATGCTTGATGTTCTATGCACTTTCCATTTTTTCTCTTCTTATTTTCTCTTTGTATTTCTTTTTACTTATTTGTACTGTTTTATTTCTTCTCTTCTTTCATCAGTTTGAACCTATAAAATCTGATTATGTCTTGTTTTTCTTGTTCTTTTTATGCCTTATGTAAAACACTTTGAATTGCATTTATTGTGCTACACAAATAACTTGCCTTGCCTTTCCTTACAATGTGCAATTCTTCTCCAACATTGCAGCATAGTGTGACATTAATCAGCATCCGACAACACAGCACACAATATCATCCTAAAAAAAAACACAATCATGGTACCAGTGACAAGAGAAAGGAGTTCAGTGTGCAAGTTTTTAATGGATCTTGCAAAACAACGAGCTAGGTGGAGAAACAAAGTACCACTTGAAGGATAGTTATTTTTTGAAAACTTATTTGGTAGACAGAGTTCAATGTGCAGTTAGTCAGCAGTTCAGGTTCGGTGGCCTTATGGCTTGGAGATAGAAACTGTCTTGGACCAGGTTGGAAAATGAAAATGTGCATTTTTGCAAGATGTGTACTTGGGAGGCGAGGTTTGTTTTACTTTTGTTTATTCCGGAGTTTATATTTCAAGTTAACTTTAAGTCACTAGTTTGCTATTTCTTTTGTGAATTCTGGTTTTAAAAATATTCAACTCAATATGATATATTTCATATGAGTTGGATATTACGCTATACCAGCAGTTCAGTCTGCCAAGTTATTAGGAGCAGATGGCTTGATTCAGAATTAAGGATTGGTTTCATTGCCAGCCTCCCTTCATTTCAATACATAGTATCTATATTATGATTTGGGGAGATACCTGCTGATTCCTGTCCTCAATAGTTTATCCTGTCCTGCTACATCAGGCTCTACAGAGTTGTGACGACCCCATGGTTCTACAGAGGGTAGTGATGACTCAAGGGCTCTCGAGAAGGTAGTGAAGACCCCAAGGCTCTAGAGAGGTTAGTGAAGACCCCAATGCTCTAGAGAGGGTAGTGAAGACCCCAAGGCTCAACTGGGGGTAGTGAAGACCCCAAGGCTCTACAGAGGGTCGTGAACACTACAGCACATCACAGGGAGTGAGCCGTAGAGCATATCTACTCCAGGAGGTGTATCATTAAGGCCTTATAAGATCATAAAGGATCCCAATCACATTCATTATTGATCTATGAAAAGATTGTGATACTATGCAATAATGTGTGCTCTGTACAACATGTGATTTACTACCACCAAAGGATTTTGTACCACTGTATTAACAACAGCACTAATCAATAGATTTCTGCATATTTGAAACCTCAACGTGACATATACCCAGCCCCAGGTACATCAATGTCATGGTCCCTCTGAGGAAGAAGAAACCATTATTTGTGAAGAACATGACCTGAAAAGAGAGCTTTTAGAGGTGGAAATAAAGTAAACTCAGACTGAACAAAAGCAGCACTTTTGAATGAAGCCACCAGAATTGTCAGAAGAGCTTGGTATCTTCCACAGGTCTCAACTTGGTACCTGCCTTCATTATGGAGCATTCCCTCTTTTCCTGGCACATTCTGAAAACTAACTGCCCCCCTCCCTCGCTTCCACCAACCCTTTCTGCATATCCCATTTTTCCACCCGCTACCCATCTCTTGCAGTAGGGCGCCACTCAGCTTGGCACAGATGGACAAATCCAGCAGCTGTTTTATCAGGTTTCTTTTTCCTCGCTCCTTCCTGCTCTCTTCCTGTGGAATGGATTTAGCTTGGAGAGTTAATGGGGTGATTTGCATCTGTCTAAGCCTGTTTGCTGGTGATTGTTTTGAGGGAGGGATATGGGGTGTGGGGAACTTTCTGTCTATACATCCCTCTAAGAGCGGTTCTCATCCGTTCGTTCAACAGACCAGGGTTTTCTGTTCTTTCCACAGGGCTTACTGGTGTGCCCTCAGCGTATATGCAGGGATGCGTGACTGGGATGCACAGCTTGTGTGATTATTGTTCAAATCTATCTCACGGACATGGCTTCTGAGTGGGACCCAATTGTGCATTTACAAGGGCTGTGTTTGCATGGTTCAATTAGTCAAGATGATGGGTGAATTCCCTCGAGGTACAGCAGCTAAGATTGTCTGCAAAGAATTAAATGGCTCCCTCTGTGTTATTCTTTTTTTCATGTGCTCTCTAAAAAGATCATGGTTAAGTAAGCGGTTTATATAGGGTCCCTTTGAGAGCCTTTGGAACTTTGGATTGTGAGAGGGGTGGGATATGACTGTAACACACCCTGAGGGAGATTTAATCAATATTTGATAGGGTGGCCATAAAGACAATGGCACAACTGGTGTCCAGAGAGTAGACACTATTAAGAAGGGTCTGGTGTTCAGAAAGTAGCCACTCTCTGCAACAGTGATCTGTTATAGTGTCCAGGCAGTAGACATACAGTACTCTACAGTAGAGGTTTAATATGGTGTCCAAGCAGTAGACACTCTGCAATAGTGATCTACTATGGGTTCAGGACACAAGACCCTCTGATGAAGTGATCTACTATGGTGTCAAGACAATAGACACTCTGCCATAGTGATATGTAATGGTGTCCAAGGAGTAGACCCTCTCCAGTAGTGATGTGCAATGATGTTCAGGCAGTACACATTCTGCAGTGGTTATATGTAATGGTGTCCAGAGAGTGGACACTGCAGTAGTGATCTGTTATGGTGTCTAAACAGTCAACACACTCTGCAGCAGTGATCCGTTATGGTGTCCAAACAGTAGACACTCTGCAGTAGTGATCTGTTATGGTGTCTAAACAGTCAACACACTCTGCAGTAGTGATCCGTTATGGTGTCCAGACGGCAGCCACTCTGCTGTCGGGGTCTACTGTAGTGTCCACACTGCTACGGCTTCCAGACAGCATTAAATGCATAGAGCCCTGTTTCTGCTAATGCTGAGACTGCATTCTCTCTCTCTCTCTTTCTCGTATTGCCCAATGACAGAGGCCGTCTCCACTTTCAGCAGACGCGGCAGCTAACCAGGTTATGCCTGAATCGGATTATCAATTTCTCGGCTAAGTTGAAATCTACAGATTGCTGGCTGAAGCAAGTGTGACAGGCTAAGGACCCTGTTGTCAAGCTAGATTGATGGAGTGCCTTATTCGGTGAGACAGAGGGGCCATTTATAAAGCTGTAATTGCTCCTGTGATATCGACACTCTTCCTGGACACCCTTAACCCATGCCACTATCCTCTAACCTCCCTCCCACATTGAGACATACATCCGATGCCCATAATGGCAGTATCTTTCCCCAGCACAGCGTTTTGTAAATCAAATTGCTTACTTACCCTACCAACCCACTACTTTTAGTGTTCCCCGCGCTGCTTGTTCGTCGCAACGGTCAAGTGGCTTGAACCGTGTTGGCATTCAAAGGGGGCAAACGGAAAGACGGAGGGGAAGATGGTCTCCGTGGTTCCATATCTTGGAGCCAAACGAAGCCAGCATGGTTAGCGTTCTAATTCCATGCTGGCTGAAATCAGATATGTTATCAAACACTAGAGTTCCGGAGATGGCATCTTAAATTTGACCTGCGGAAAGAGGGAGATGAGACATCATTAAAACCCAGCCAAAATAACGAGGGGAATTATTTGGTGTAACAGCCTGTTATTTTCATTCCAATTTTGGGCAATTCTTTCTGTGTTTTTTTGTGCCTGTTGAGGCAGGCTGCCAGTTTTCATGGTTTTTCATTACTCGCTCCCATTATTTCCTAATTTCCTTTCACTTGCTCTTTGGGCACCTCCTGCACAAAGCAATCACACAGTGGTTAATGGCCACTACTGTCCTGTCCTCCACCAAGGAGCTGCCAGTCCAATTCAGACAGTCTTAATGTCTCATGGTTATTCTAAAAGCAACAGAAGAGACAGAGACAGTGCCATCCGGATGTCACCATACCTCATCTAATGTCACTGTATCACTCCGGCAATGATCACTTAAAAATGAGCCAGTCAAGTGGATGGACAAGATTTTTGCTGAAGTTGTTTTATCAAGCTTGCGGATGAATGAGAGCCTTTCCTTCCAGCTGAGGCCTCCTCTGAAATCCACTTTCCCACTCAATATACAATATATGAACCAGTTTCGGTGAACTCGGGAGGGCCATACAGTTTGAGAATGTGTACGCTTAGAAGTATTCCTTTCAAAAATGACATACAAGATCCTCTCTAACATCCCCCCCTTTGCAAGTTTCAAATGTTTCTACTGATGGAAATAAATCCTAAATCTTCACGGTTAGGGCCAGTGTTAGGCGAGAAAAGCAACTTTGTTTGGGTTAGTGTGAAGTTTTTGGACAAAACGTGAACTATTCCTTTTCTATCCTTTTATCCTTTTCAAATCCATGTTGACTTTTTGAAAGCTTCGTGTTGCTTAATTAGAAGATAGTGTAACGGGCCAATATCTTTATTTAACAATGAAGGAAGTCTTTATGAAAGTAATTCTCTGTTCCTCAGTAAAATAACAATAAATGTGCCCCGCAGAGAGCAGCCGTGCTCTGCTGGCCTTAAGTTTATTTTTCCAGGTGTAGTGATGCACATTAACTGCCTCTGATGCACATTAATTCAATAACCAAGTGTAGAGTTTGGATAGCTTCATGTGCCCAACTGATCAAATGGTAATTATTATCATCACAATGTGCATAATGGCACACATTGGCACCCCCCTGATACATACATAGAGTACATTCAATAACAAGTGAAGAGCTGGAATTGTTAGCTGTGCGCAATGGATGAAAATGGTTGCACGCAGTTAGTCCTTAGATGGAGGGTTAAGCTCAAAGAGGTGTGGTCTGGGTTAGCAGAAATGCAGGTGAACGATCATCCGCATGGACCCTGCTGTGCCACTCCACCCATCATGGAGCTGACTTGAAGAAAGTACCAAACGGGCACACGCGGGCCAACCTTCCCTTGCGTCTGACAAAATGACCAACTCATCGGCCCAAAAAGCCCTTTTTCTCTGGTTACCTGTCCTGCCTGCACATCCCCCATCTCCCAGAGCTTAGTCCTCTGACCAAACAATAGAAAAAGTGCCAGGGTGTGATATCTATTGTTTTAAATAATTAACTCCTCGTCCTTTCACAGAGTCATCGATGAATCTAGAGACAAATGAGTTATCGTTCTCCTGGTCTTCTGAACAGCCACACAGACGCTGTGTGGAATCAAATGAACAATCAAAAAACCACCTGTGAGTCAGAGAGGCTGAGCATGAAAGTGGCAGACGTCTTGCAGCTAGCCTCAGCATCAAGGAGTGGTTAGTGAGTAACAAGCGGCTTACAGCCATACCATTATCCTGCCGTTTGGGTGCTGGGTGATTATGCCCTGTTACCCCAGCCGCAAGCTCTCAAGGCTGGCTAATAAGACTCCAGAGGTGGGCTAATTGGCTCTTAATTACCGTCGTCGGCCCACCAACAGTCACGTAGAACAGCTGCAACCGCCAAAGAAAGAAAAGGAGGGACGAAAAGCTGAGGGGATGAATTTGCAGAAAGAGACAGCCATTCCAAGGGGTTGGTTCTGTGATTGTTAGAGGAAGACGCAGCAGGACAAACACTGCTGCAACACTTCATCGCGACAAATTGCTAAGATGTGAGTAATAGATTTCCAAACTCTCTCTCTTTATCTCTCTTTTGCTCTCCTTCCAAAGAACTCTGGGGCTTCAAAAACAGCATTGCTCATGAAATGTTAAAGGGACAGATGGCAACAGAAGCAGCACATGGCAAGCAAGAGGGAAGAGACAGATTGGGTGTCCACCATAGACCTCAGCATTTTGACTGAAAAGGATTACAAGCAGATTCAAGATACCCACTCCAAACTGTCTAAGGGAGGTTGGTCTCTACTTACTGTGACCAGAAATCTTCATTCTGCTGTGCTTGGTTGGACAAGTCAATTTGTAAGTTTTCTTCTAGCAGTGTCCATAACTGCTGGAGCATTGCAAGTCAAAACACAGATTTTGAAAGAGCTAGTTATGGACAAATGCTCATCATTCGACTGCTAACAGCATTACAGTGATTGGTAAAAATGTCTATGGCCATTTCAAAGGAAAATATGGTATATCACATTTTTTAAAATACATTAATAACATGAATTAATCCCAGCTCATCTTTGACCCCAACTCCATCCCATAATTCCAGAAGCAACACTCTGGTGCAAAGTGCGTATCAATGAATATTCATTTAGTATTTTGGAAAAGACAGGGGTACTCAGCGTGAACGAGGACTCAGTCAACAACACGGTTCTGAAGACTCGAAGGAAACAGCGGAAAACTGCATTTTAGGCTAATGAATCGGGCAAACTAAAAGATACAATGTTGATAAGAACCGTCTCCTAGATGCTCCGGAATACATCATCAGTGATGGAACCCGGGGTCATCGGATGTTTCGGGTCTTCCAACATCAGACACCCTCACCCAGGCGACCCAGCCGAGGGGGATCAGACCCCGACCTGGGTTCCGGTGGCGATAGCCACTCACCACGCTCCCCCTCTCTCGC